>JAQFYB010000122.1:0-80319 GCA_034694085.1 Pogonognathellus longicornis
ATGTGTACACACAACCAGACCTTTCCATTAAATTTAAGCAAAACACAAACCAAATTTTGTTTTTGCTTCTAAACACACTAAAATGCCAAACACACTATTTCATTCACAATTAATTTCCTTTATCATCTCTAATTTACAGGTTTTAGTATTTCAAGTACCTGCCTATATAATGAAAAGAAGAACTACTGTACAGCGTTTCTGAGAATTAATTAACAATTGGTCCTTTAAGAATTAACAATTGACATTTCTACGAAGTTATTTTTAGCCTGCAATATTTCAAAAAATCTTAAAAACTAGTTTATTTTCTTTATTGAATGATTGCACATAACGTAGATCTTAAAATGCGTAAATATTTTTTCAGACCAGTCATAGTTCTTTGCAATTGTAGGCTCAATTCAAAACGGTAAAAATTCAAAGAAAGTAAAAAAGAGTGGAATGTCAACTGGAGAAAATATCTGAGGGAGAAAAGAAAGGTATATAAGAAAAGGAGTTGAATTACACAGAGCGACAAAGTCCTTTGGGAAAACAGTCATGGCATCGGACGACAACTATCCTCTAATCGAATCCCTCAACCCCACACTGACATTCAACTCGATTATTTCTAACACTGTGCTGTATGTACATACCCATATAAACTATAATACTCCAAGATACACTCATACATACAACTCTCACCATATCCCTACATATGTACATACCTAACTACAATAGCACTGTAATATCAGCACAAATAATACAAATTCTGTATACTATATAGCTATAACCTTACAATTCAGTCCCTATCTACAGTATTCCTATTTCTACATATTATACAAATACACAAGGCGAGGGCAGTCCACACAGAAACTTTGCCTTTTAGTAGTTCAGCTTAAGTGAACATAGGCATGAGACACATAACACAACACCCAGTTCAACACAAGAAGCACCGAAGACGAGAACAACAACGTTTTCCGTCCCTAAAGTATTTCCCAAACATTCTACATACATACATACACAGTGCAAATACCGAAACTCATATATAAACCAATATTCGCTGTATACCTACAATACACAACACCTACATTTGTATATGTCCTGTATAGGATAGACATATATTTTTCCGCACCAAAATTCTAAAGTGTATTTTTACAGGGAAAGAAAAAGTACATAGAGCATTTTGTCAACCTGTTCTATGTCGGACTAAACTGAACACAACAAAACCAGGCAAAAGCAATACTTTCTGTAGAATACTAGGATTCAATTGAATGCTCTAACTGAACTCCTCCACAGACGACTTGCACTATGCAAGAATTGTATTTACTGTACCATTACATGTATTCACCTATACACCTACAAATACATAGCAGTTATTTAGTATACAGGTATAGGTACTGCTAATACAAAAGACGACACTTTATTTTATAGGAACAATCCAATACGATGCAACTACCGCGAACGACAACTTTATTCTGAAGTCGCAACACTAAGTATTTATAAGAAGAATGAGATGAACAATCTAAACAAACTTTTTGATCCTTGCTTTAGCGTTTCCAGCTTTTAAGATAGCTGAATCCCATTCTCATGTGTGACTGTGTACATTCGTACTGCGTGGACATGGGTCAATCTTATTAAAGTAGACATTCCTTCTTATTTCCTATATAAATGCATATACACTTTTTGTATAGCTACTATTAGAGTGTCGGTAAAAGCTTGACTCAACTATTGTATTTGTATCTCATCTTGGTGGAGGCTTATGGCTTAAAAGTTTTGTTTTCCCTTTACTTCCTCTTTTAGTGTGGTTGAAACTATCTCTGCCTAGCTTTCTTCCCTATACATCTTGGTTGACGTAACTTGATTGTTTAACGAATTGAATAGCACAAACTATTCGTTCCTTTACAACATCAGGACTTTACCCACATGCATGCTAAAAGTATTTTATCCAATTTGGGTGTCCTCTTAATAAGTGATGTGAGGTTTTCTTTAATTTATTCCAATTGTAATGTGCAATGAGCGTTGTGTACACAGAAACTTATAATTGTTTGTTAGAATAAATTGTTTTGATTGTTGTGATTATTTATGTATTGCAGTTTTTCTTATTTTTTAGTTTAATGTTTGCTCTTTACAGTATAAATAATATATCATAGTATTTATCTACTATCACTTTATTGGTAGATGATATGGTTTTGAATTTCTAGTGAAAAATATTCGTCTGAACTGAAGTCTAAGGACATTTATTGTGTGTAAGCAATTCATACAGAAAACAATAATAAGTAGCGAAGGAAATTCCGTGTACGTTAAATGTGAATCCAACTGTCCACCCATAGAAGCCATGATTAAGAATATTTTGTCGTGATGGGAAAACGTTAGCAAGTGACATATAGTCTGTTTCTTTTTGCATAAAAGTGTGGGCGTCTCTTTCTGTTTCTGTTTGTTGAAGTAGTAAAAGGGGAGCCATAAGTCTTCCATGCATGCTATGGACGTGATTCATACATTTAAAATACTCTTTTACATATAATAACATTTGTCTGTAATACTGTAGTAGCTCCCTATACATGCCTGCAAATAGTCGGCTCTGTGTTCTTACACGTGTGGACATAAAGAGAAAAAAGTTTTATGCATTAACGAAAAAAATGTATTTTCCTTTCTCCTCATTTTTCAACGCAATGTCGTTGTTTTTCTGTAGGAAAACTCGCTAAGAACAATTCCCCCAGAATTTCCCTTAATGCTAATCCTTTCCTTTTCATTGTCCTCCGTTTTTTCTTACTTTCTTTCAGTTTCTTTCGTATTTCGGGCATTTTTGGACTCTGTCACGCATTAGCAGTGTACTTAATTTTATCCGTCAGACAGAACAACCCACAGTATTCCACATGTATTTTGAACGTTTAGTGTATGAATTATATAAAATAAATTTGTAACATTGTATCTATATAGGCATTTCTAAATGTATTTGTGTATAAATCACTAGGCAAGGCACCTACATACAAATAACCACATTGGGTTTCCTTTGCTTAATGTAACTTTGTTCTTGTTGAGAGAGTGCGAGTGAGTGACATGACTGCGTCCTTTAGATGTTAAAAGGATTCAATGGTTTCCTTTGTTCATGAATTTTCTATTCAATTACTTCACTGTATTGTTTCACTTAACAAGGGATTATAAAATATGCACGTATATATATGTATAGCTCTTATTGTTAATTAACAGTTCTTAATTAGTGATCCATACTGTTAGCTTACAATTTCAGTCGCAGTGTGTTTCGTGTGTCTTGTAGAGAAATGCTTGGATTCTTATTAAGTTTTATTCCATTAATGTCTTTGTAAACTGGAGGGGTTCTCATCTCCAAGTGAGTGAGTGTTTTATCATCATCTTGAGCAATTATGCACTTACTTATAAATATAGACACTACCTACCAGTATAAATATTTGAGTGTGTGATGTGTAAAGTGTATAAATGTCATTGTTTTGTGTCGTAGGAGAGTAAAGTGGATGAATAGCCAATTAAACCCAATGGGAGCAACATGGTACATATTCAATGAGAGCAAATGGAGAGACCATGTGTTTGTCAGTTTTAATTAGGTTATTGTTTCTTGCCATATGTGTGAGTACAAGATCATGTTATCCCTTTGTACATAATTCCTTCTCTTTGTATATGTGTGCAAATATGTACTTAAAGATTTAAATATGTAGACACAATGAATGGATTAATCGTGTTCGTGTACTTCATGTATAGTGTGATTACATCATATCGGCAAATGTTATATTATACACATGACTCTTTACATATAGTATGTACTTTTACAAACTTTGTTTATTCCTACTGTATGCATAAACTGTCTTTGGTAATAGATTCATCTATCAGCTATGTGCACAGAGGGTGACGTAACTTGTCACCAAGGATAGTTTGCATTTTTACGACTTTTTATCGATGCTTTTGCCACTGTGAACTACAAACACGGATCTTATATTTTTTAAATTGCAATTTTTATATATATTTGAGTGATAGGTTTTATATTTTTTTAACTATTATTAATTTTTTACGATTGGATGTAATAAACAAATATCCTTTTGCCAGTATGATAGAAGGTCACCAACGTCTACCTACCTAGTTGATCAATGCGATTGAAACTTGCAGATTTCTTTGCACTATGTCAGAACACCGTCAATCTGTCGAAACATTGGTATAATAGATTTAACGCTAACTTCGTACATTTATTGCTGGGACTCAAGATTTCATAAGTTATCATTTTTTCCCAACATTTTTTACGCATTTTTGTTTTTGAAAACAGTATGTAAAATAAAGTTGAGAAAACTTTCAAAATGAAAAATGTTCTTTTAAAAACGTTATAAGATTGGTATAAATATTTTATGAATCTTAAATACTTTGCTACTATCGGTCAGTATACATTGAAATAACAGCTATTATATGTATAAGGTATCACTTGAAAAGGGGGGAGCAAACTCTTTAAAAAAATGTTATTATACCATAAAAGTACAGAAAATTGAAAAATTGTACAAGCTCCGCCCGAATTTTATGCATTTTATATTTATTCTTGGCCAAATTAGCTCATATTTTTCGCTATAAATGCATTTCTACCTCATGTTTTAAGCTCTCCACCCGAAACCAAATCCTGGCTACGCCGATGTAAGGTATTACTAGTATCATATCATAAATTTATGTGTTTATTCAGAAAACTCAGAATCTTATAGTTTTTAAAAAGTTACAAGTTTAGTGTTTTAGTCGTCGTCATCATGTTTTTCTTCGCTTACAAAGAAATCATCCCCTACCAGTCTTTTGTTTTTGGCAAACTCAGAGTTAGGCTGGCAATTCTAAAAATTGTATGAAAGAATTTTTATTAAGATTTAAAGAAACACTTTTCATAGTAGGAAACTATGAAAATCTAATTGAGGAGAATAAAATAATAACCTTGTAATAAGCGTTCCATACACATTGCATAGCGTTTTTCATTGAGATGCATTTCTTATCACGTTTGAAAACTCCTATAACACAAAGTAAGAGTACAATTCAGCAAATAAAAGTATAATAACGTATGTAATAATGTACTTATCTGAATATATACAGATAATTGTATAAATATTAATATATGCGAATTTTCATTACTTCCTCGGAAGCAATCTTCCAATTGTTCAACAACTTTTTCTCCTTTAGGTAACATAATTTGGAAATGTTCTTGTATTTTCTCCAAATTTATTTTGGGTTCAGAACCATTCACAACGTCGATGAAGCCCAGTTTCTCCATTTGACACACTTTATAACACTGAATTTTTTTTAAGTTGACAGTTTTTAATGTTATAGTTTAAACCAGGAGTTTACAATATGACAGTTTAAACTTACGGCATAATTTGTTTCATTTCTGCAACCAAAACCAGATATAATTTCTTTTTCCGAAAATCTGACGGGTTTCTCCCCGCAAACGGCGAAAATGGTCATGTCAGTGACCAATCCAGGTCCAAGTTGAGCTATGATATAAGCAGTAGTCTGGTTCATTGGCATTCCACTGATTCCCTTAAAGGTTCCATGTTCTCTTCCGTAGTATTGACCTATAAAGTGATTGTGTTCGCTCTGTCGGCCGCTCGGGTTGAACCAACTAAAAGCGTGTTTCCAAGTGCGTCCTTGGCCATAAACCTGTTCAAATATTCATTCTCTTTATCTTTGTTCGCAATAATTATTATTGTCAACAAAATGCTAAATCAGATTTACTATTTATGCAAAGTATCTTTAAAGTATTTTCAAAGTCTATTTTTCAAACCGTGGCTAATAAACAGAAGAAAATGAGAGTCTGCTTCATTGTGGATGCCTTATTTCAGTATGATTCTAATTGTCTATTAACTTCATAAACTCCAAATGAAATAGTTTAAGAAGAAAATTAAACTTTACGGAAAAGTTCCAGAAAGGGTTTTATAATCTTTTTAATGTTAGCTAGAGCCATTATTCTCTCAGGAATGCATTTAAATCAAGAAATATAATAGACAATAAGACATAAATATACATTTTAAGACTTTGATTTTGCCGAAAGCGCAAGGTTAAATCATATTAGTTTTGCTATTGCTAGTAATGCAATAGTTATGCAACAATTTATAATTCAAGTTTCCATACTGTGGTGTGTAATAATTAACATTGGGTAAAATATATTGATGTGACGCATATGTGATGTGTGTAAGTAAGTAAAGTACTCATAGTATTTTTCCACATAACATTAATTTTAATACATTTACAAGATTTAATTGCGTGATAATAAGTTTTTCTATTGATACACTACTTCAACTAAATAATATGTATTAAACAGTTGTTTCAGGAATTCGCTGTATTCTAAAATTTACCACTGAAATTGGCATTGTAAGTAGATATTCCTATTCTACACTATTTTAATACAGAAAAATAATTCAAATTTTTGTAATGAGGACTTAAAATAATATTAGGTACCTTAGCAAATGCTTAGTTATTATTAGAGTAAGAATGGGGATAATGTATGTTAATAAACAATCTCACGAATTACGATCAGTCTTTGGGGCAAGTAATAAACATTATTATTATTCTTAGAATCTCAATACTCATTGGATTGTTTATACCAACTTTTTGTTTGAACAAAAGTTGTTTTCAATGATAGTTTTATTATTATTACACTACAGCTTTAATACAAACTTACTTTACTTACGTTACAATTACAAATGAGAATATTTTACAAGTTATACCATTGCACAATATTACATGAAAGTTGAGTCATGAAACTCCTTGATGCGTGTATATATCTGAGAAGATGTTTTTAAACTAGTTGTTATGAACTTGTGAAAGCATCCGTCCCTATCCTTCTCGTAACTCTCTTCCTTCCGTCAGAGATGAATGCAACAATGGAATGAAATCAGTAAGCAAGTGATTCTAAATGCCAAATATGGCAGCTATACACATATACAATGAAACACAAAACCTACACTACACATGCATTGAAACAGATATACATTTTATATATATAAAGAGAGAGAGAGAGATCAACAAGAACTTTCACTCGACAGATCAAACGCATACACAACACACAGTCTACAAAACAGTCACCGTCATTTCTCCCATCTCACTCTCACTCTCCGCAAACTTCCAACAACGTGAACTGGTTGACATTGAGAGACATTTTCTTTCATCACTTCATTCTCCACGACATTTTCTTTATCGTCATCCTTCCATTCAATCCATTGCGTATACAAATATATGTCCACACTCCTATATATTTAAGGTGAAGACACATACTACACACTATTTCAGTATTTCTCCTATACGCATTACCCTACATGTACACTTTATACACAGTAATGTATGTATTTGTATAGAGATAAAATACGTAAAGGTATAGATTTGTATAGGGAGGTGTATTATAAGCTTTGGTGTGTCTGTGTCTCCCCTTTCCTTCTCCAGTTTCTCCAGAGAGAAGTTGTGAGAGTGATTCAATGCATTGCAATATTCCGCATCAATGCTTGGTTTGATTATGATTACGATTAAAGATCAAGGGAAGTCAGCTCAACTCAAATCACAATCAAATCAGATATTATCCCTCACATCACAAAACATTTCAACGCAAACCATCCTTCAAACTCAACCCAAATCATGGAAAATCCAAACACTCCCAACCAAATAGCAGACCAAACGACTCAAATCGTTGAACGTGCAACGACTCCAGTTTATACTTTATTTCTTAATTTCTAAGACGATTCTATTCTTACCTTCTTCACCCTCTCTCTATCTCACTCTCTCTATAAATATATTACTTTTTCTCTCTTTTCTTTCTTCCTTGAATATCTCAGCCATTTTCAACCTTATGATTATTCCAAATGAAATTCTCAACATTATATGCAATACATTCAATACAATACACAATCAAGGGTTATTATTTCCATTTGTATTCTATGTATAGTATAACAAGTTGACTCTATGCTCTTTTCATTTCATTTCATCCACAACCAAGTCAAACAACTGCTTTCAACTTTAATCCTTAATCCTTATACATTTTGCATAATACACCGTGTATCAAAAGCATACAAAGAGTCAAATAGGATAAATGTATAAATTTAGGATTACAGATACTTTAGCCCCTACATTGTATATTATAATATTATACAACTACCTATGTATAATTGCACACTCCTTGTTAATATAGCTACAATACTAATACCTAAGCATTTGTAAACACAAGCTTTAGCTTAACAATAGGTTTTCGTCTATTAGCAACAATAAGTAAGAGCATTATCGTGGGCCGTTATTAACAATGGAGAAAAAGTCATGAAACGTAATCTGAGCTTAATACTAATAATTTTACTACTACATACAAACTTTACAAACAACAATTACTAATAACTCTGTGCCTTAAGGATCATTCGTCATGTCACGTCATATTATGAGTGGGCAGAGGTAGTTGCCTGTGTGTTTATGTGGAGTCGAAGAAGGAATTACACTCAAGGAGCTTTAGCAGGTGTGAAACTTTAATTTGGTTGTGTTTTCTTGTTACATGCATAGTACACATGCTTGAGGCTCAAGAGAGTCCAGAGTTTTCCTTTATTTTGGGGAAATAGAGGAGGGCGTTACTCCGAATGTCACGGTTTTCTTGATGGACGACTGGACTGGAATGGGGATGAGGGGCAAGTCTCTTTGCTTCTGTTATTGTCACGCCTTGATAGCCGTCTGCCGTGTCTCAACATCATTTGTTAGCTTTCCAACACTCGACAGTACATCTAACAGTTAGTTTCGGCTTTTTCCACTCAAATTTATTTTTGTTAGCGATAGCGGCAAGAATATAGTAATCTTGTAATAAATGTAATCTTAAACTATAGATTTCAATGTTAGTGCATGGTATAATACTAATGTGTCATAAATAAGTTACATTTAAACACAGTGTAAACACTATGAAAGGGTAAGTTAAGGTACACTATACGATTCAAGTATAACTACATGACTACTTATAATCAACGTGAGTCTAAGTACCTACTGTTATTACCGTTGCGTTGACTGTACCATGAAAGAATAAACTATTACAAATAGATGTAATAAAAGTAGTGCCAACACATTGTATATAGAAGAGTAACCCAGTGCTATTTTTATTGTATTCAGCACCTAAAACTACCCGTAATATATTAGTTTTATTGCGAGTTTTGTTGATATTTTTGAAATAGCTCAAAACTGAAAAAGGTTTTTTGAAATTTGTCAATACGTTTTTCGAATTCAGCACCCAAAACTATCCCAAGATACCTTTTGTTGCAAGTTTTGTTGATATTTTTGAAAAAAAAACGCAAATTGAAAATTTTGACATTTGTTTACTATTTTTTTCGAATTCAGATCCCCAAAAACTACCCCAAGTGAGTTTTGAATGCAACAGTATTTCAATAATCAATGTTACAGATTACGTAGTAAATACAAATTAACCTATATTAGATACCATACTAATAGTGTTAGAGAATTGTAGTAATGCACAACAGACGGACGGACAGACAGATAGACATGATTGTTCTTTCTATTAAGTAGTTGACATTACGTAATAAAGGAAATACCATGAAATACTAATATTTAGCCTGTAGGGCTAAACACCAAAAAAAGAGTTGAAAAAATACAAGTTTGATCGTTTTTGAAGTGCTTTTGAGCTATAGCACACCCACACCTTCATTTCCATTCCATACGTTTCCTCCTAAAACAACTTCCTGGAAAATTTCACTTAATGATGAAAACACGTGGAGGATGCGGACTCTCAGCTCTGATTAAGGCAAAAGTCACACACAGAGTTATTGCCTGTAGTTACACCGTAAATCAATATTGGGTGATTCAATATCATGCTACATAGCTGTTTGAGTTATAAAGTTGAGTTTTGAAAATGACAACTTCGTATTTGACCCTTTATGACTATATTTATGTACTAGGTATATTTATACTACATAATATATACCTCGGTACTTTTGTAGCAAAGCAATGCAAAATAATTTGATATTTTTCGGAAACATCACTGAGGCCATTACTACATACTATACCTATACACATGCATGAGCGTAAGAATCTGTAACTGAAGATTGCGCAAGTTATTAAGAAATGTGTGTGTTAAGGATTATGCCATTTTGACTGAATGTGTTTTTAAGTACTTTGGACTATGGACGCTTTTTCGTATTAGAATTTGCCAAGGTTCAGTAATTTCGCAGTAAGTAGGTATCTGTAAATACATTATTTTCGGTCTCTCATCTTCTCAAAGTACTACTGTGTGTTTTAGTACAGTGGATAATTCGTATTAATAGTATTAGTCTCTGCAGAGTTCGGACTAGTAGGTTTGTAGACTAAATTGTGTAGGAAAGTGAAGTAATGGAAGGATAGCGAGAGAGAGAGACATAAAATACATTCGATGAGATAATGACAAAACGTCTGAAGTAATTGGATGATGTTGAGAGAGATGTAAATCATTGTGGAACATTGCACAAAATGCCGGGTATATAAATGAACCCGAAAGTAGAGTAAAGTAAGGGAGAGAGTGTGGTGGGAGCGGAAGAGGCAAAGTTCATTTCTGATGTTATCGAGGAAGAGAGTAAGCTGTTAAGAGAACAAACTGACAATGAGCTTTGAGTCTTGTTATTTTATGTTTGTGTACTTTATGTCATTTCCCCTTCGACAACAGGATTTCTTATGATCTCTCATGTGTGAATTTACGTCATCTTTGATCCGAAATGACTCCTTGATTTGATCTCGATCTTTTAGCATGAAAGCTCAGCTCCACCTTATATTCCCCCGTTTTCTAGCTTGCCCATTTCAAAGCAAGAAAATAACCCGTATTTTCTTAAATACATAATATTAATGTTAATTTTCTGCCTTTATATGAGGGTTAATATGATTTATATATTTGCAAATGAATTTTTTACAATTTATCTCTTAGATCATTGCAAGATAAATCCGTGTATAATACTGTTCGATGAGTGTTGCACTTGTGGTGTATCTGTATACTATCAGCTAGCTGTGTAGGAGTTTAAAATATTAAAAAGAATTTCTAGCTACTTACTAATGTTGCAGGTGCTGTTGTAATATAATGGTTTGAGTTTTTTATTGTGTCCAAATGTTTTTCATTTTATATACAGACAGATGCACAATAATATTATGTTTTACCATAGAATGGTTACAAATGTCAATAGCTATTAAGGTACAGTATTGAAAAACTCGGTCTCCTACACATCTCATTTGGTTCCCCCTGTTTTTCATAATCCACCCACTCTTATATCCCATCTAAATCCGAATTACAATCAATAACAGTCAGCTGCACATCAATTGCATTACGAATTCGATGCGGCCAATTTGTTTCCGTGATTGTAAAAATAAATCCCTGAAATAAATTCTCCCACTTTTTACGTGTGGTGATGAATTGTCGAAACGTTCTTCTTACGCATGCTTCATACAAATGTAATATTACAATTAAGTGTGTACACAATAATATACTTTTTGCGATTTCATACCCATACCGATACCTATATACCTACACAACTTTGACTTATTGACATTTGTAGATCATATTCTCTTTACTACGTATTCTTAATGTTTGAAGTGCTGTTATTTCTATCGGTATCATCAAAACATGCACATTGCTCGGATTTGTCATTAGAATTAGCACCAGGTACCAGGCTACGGAATAAATCTATCTCGGTATGAATAATATGATTTCATCGTTCGAATCTAAGAATAAAAAACTCTTGCTATTCAGCATATGATCTTGAAAAGACATAACAAGGAATGAAAACAGAATATGTACATTTTTCTGATTTAAACGAATTTTTTGCTGAAATCAAAAAATGAATCTATCTGATATTTTTTTGTTAAAATGTTTATAATGCTCAAAGAAAGGAACGACCTATAGTACTAGAAGAATCAAATGAATACAACTATCAAAATCATTTATTGACACAAAATCAATTCAACGAATGCATTTGTCGGTGTCCCATGGACATGGTTAATAAATAATTAATACTAATAAAACATTACTAATAATAAGTATGTACATACAGATAACATACATTGAACTATTGTTTTAAATCACACTTGCTTAATTTAATAAACAACAACTGCATGGAGACACTGCATTTTAACTACAAATAGCGAACCTAATTTTTGTTTCCATTCCAAACTACCTTTCACAGTGTTACTAATTCTAAAAAATATTTTAAAATAAATTAATTGGGACTCGTAAACAATAAAAGTTTATCATTTAGGCATTCCATTTTATTAATGGAGTACCTTATAGTAGTTTAGTTCTTGTACACATTTATTCCATTGAGCTTATTAGACTGGAACTTAAGAAACCAGTTTTAAGTGAAACAAACAACTACTTAATCCCGTCTTACCCTGCCCTAGACTAGAAGTATTATTAGTAGTTACGACTCTCCTGCTGCTATTACTTGACTTCATTATTATTTGATTGGACCAAAAGGAATATAAAATGTAAATGCACAAAGTAGATGAGTATTAGCTGAAAAGCAACAAAACTCAACTTTACAACTCAAACAGCTTAGCTAATACAGCTTTATGTAACATTTCCCTGTAGTAACAGCCGCATCGCATTCGCATTCCTCTCCACATATATACATACACATAATATACTATGAAATATCATTTGTGTTAATAACACATCATCCCCATCCATACTAAAACACAACAAAGTGCCACCCAAGCTATTTATGCCTCTACTTTCAAACTCTTCCACAGTATTACAAGTAAACACAGTGAAAATCTAAAATCTTTGTCAATGTGCGCAAAGCATATCTTTACAAGGTTTGCATTTTGCATAGCTTTCAATTATAAATTATTACTCTGCCTTTCTCCTCTTTGTTTGTTGCAACAGCAATGTAGAAGAAATATATTTTATACATCTGTAACACATATAACAACTTATATTGTTATCAATGGAGTATTTAGGGGTACTTAGAGGGTTGAAGCTCTCCCCCTTCCTCCAAAATTTTCAGACTGTACACGAGTTAAAATCATGTCGCTTCTAAAAGGCAAAAAAACAGGTCATTTTGCAATAATTTTTTGCTCTAGTACCTCCCTCCCCCAAATATTTTATGTGATCTGGATATGCCCCTGATTAATATACAGCTATAATATAAGTATTTATGTATCACTCTTTGGTTTGCCCTCATTTCCTGTGTCTCTCTCTTTCTGCCTTTCGGGTCGTGTGTTGGTCGGGTTTTAATGCACTCTCCTTATCTTTATGAAAGTAAATGGCAAGTTGTTAGTCAAATAAGTAGCAGCGAAATGAAATAAAAGGTCTCTGTCCTTTTCCTTTTTAATACTACCGAAATTATGTACATTTTCTAACAACCGTAGACGACAGAGTACCTATTACTTAGAAAAGTGTAGTGTAATGTATATAATACTATAAAGACGTGAATCATCATATCATCATCATCATCATCATAGTGTTTACTTAAGTGTATATCTAAGTAATGTATAATAGAGAAATATATGGATACTTGGTTTTGACTTGGCGTGAATACTTCTTGGGGAAAGAGACGACGACCCCAGTCATTCCCTTTATTTACTCATCTCTCTATTTCACTCATTAACTTGACTTGACTTCAGCTAGCGCACACAACACACATACACATACATAGAACTCAATTGACTCAAACTTTACTTGACTTCATTCAGACCTAAGAGCAAAGAAAGATACAGAAAGAGACTAAGTATTATTTTATACAGAAAGTAATAAGAATTTTATGTATAATACATTCTATACAACATAGATATTGCAATAGTATGTATAATGTAGTCTCACTTAGTCTTGTATATAAATTAGAATGTATATTGTACATAGATTGTATGTATGTAATGTAATGTCGCTTTGAGTTGTCTTATTTTCCTTTGATAGTAATTCCCTTCTTTAATTACAATACAGAGACAGAGTGAAGAAATGTATATATACATGAAGAAGAAGAAGCTTCATAGAGAATGAATTGTTTCCCCTTCAGCGACTTCACTTTCCTCTCAACAACTCTGCCAGCTCTTTTACTGTTTAATCTGAAAGGAACTGAAACACAAGAATCAACGAGAGAGTCTTTGGTGGAGGAAAAGTGCTAATAGAATTCAACTGGAACTGTTGCTTCTTTCTCTGTCTCTCTCTCTCGCTATCTGTGTTTATTAATATTCAAATCCTTTCTTTATTCTGAGTCATTACGTAAGTCGCGACTTTCTGTGACAGAGGGATGTACAGTTGAATTTGTTGTCGTGTTTGCTGTTTATCTGAGGTTAATTTTCCATTTTTTATTTGTCATTACATTCGCGAGGGTCTTAATGGATGTATTTTTATATCTGTATACAAATATTATTGGGGTATTGTTATAATTACCCTGAATCATCTTAATGTATGTGTTGACCTTCTGGAATTTTAGCTACGAAAAACCTGTCAAGTGTTTCATATCTAAATTCATTTCAAAAGTTTTTCACTAAATAGCGTGCACCTATAATAATAATCTTCATTTTTGTGTGGTTATTAAAGGTAAATGAATGATAATTTGATGATTAAAGTTATCCATACTAAATATTTGCTGGTGAACCGTACTAGACAGATAGTAAATGAAATGAATTTCATGTCCATAATATTATGAACTTGTAAAGTCTACTAAAACACAGTCTGCCTGAATTCGATTAGGTTTCTTAGGCTAAAACCAATATTATGGTCAAAACATATTTCGGTATATTACATTTTATAATATTGTAATAAGTGCATTCCTTTCCAAGTTCTATCGAATGTTATTTTATCTTTATCTTTAATGAATGCTCATTTAAAATACTTAGAGTATTTTACACTAGTTATCGTTTCCGCCAGCCTCCTAAATAAATTAGCACAATTGATGTTAGTATGAAATAGTACCTACAAGGTACTTACAATATGAGTCATAAATTTTAATTCTGCAAATTAAAATTGTTTGTCAGAATTTACATAGAGATAGTTTAGTAGAATTTCCTGTGAATGGCACTATTGAGTCTAAATTCAACTGCGACTTGTAGGTTGTATGTGCCTATAAATTGTAGTTTAGAAGTAATCTTCGTTTACTTTTCATTTTTCAAATGCTAATCTTGTGGTTTTGGTTATTTCTATATTCTGATTTTGTACTATTATAAACAAGCAAAGGCATTATAGCGTTATCTCACTTAGACATGGTCTATTGTCTATTGCAAATGTTATATTGATATACAAATCATTGTTCAATGTAGGGCTGCAATGTGCAAATACTTAGGTATATATTGATTGAAATAGCAATGTAAGCCGCAATATATACTATTATATAGCAATGAAGTTGATTCATCTAACAATCTGTAAAATATTGAGCATTTGTTTCTGGTTAAATACCAGGAAATGTGGCTGTGTGTGAAATGGAACTTTCACGCAGATGTCAACATGATATGCGCGTCTAATAAATTATGCAGTAAAGTTAAGAGGGTTTTTGTGTTACGGAATCTGCGAGTAAATTAAGGTGAATCGCGAAATGTTGACTGTAACATTTTCTGACAGCTTTCTGTATTATGCATTGCATTTCAAGCTACAACATGACAATTACTATACCACTAAGAGATCGTTCGGTTTACCATTGTTGTGTTCCTCCATAATGCTACTTATAAATGATAAAAGCAATTTAAAGTGTAAATCATTCTTTGAAAACTTAATACATGCGAATTTTACGTTCACGATAGGTTTAAAAGCATTCAATTTCATATGGTTTTTTATTTAGGGGGAGAATAAACAGGAAAACACTCATAAAAAGCTAAAAGCTTCGCTTTGAGTAAATTACATGAATTACCATTCGAAACAATTGTTTTGTACCTTCTAAAATCCTTTGTCAAGTCACAAGAGAAAAATAAAGTATATATACCTAACTAATATTTTTGTTTTGCGTTCTCAAAAAAAAACTTAACAATCCTAATTGTAGTTTGCGAAAATTACATCCATAAAATTAATAGACTACATCCTGGTTGTTGTTCTTGGGTGCAGAGAGGAGAAGTATTTATTATTGTGTACTCTGCGTGTATACAGATGCAAGCGAAATAGTTTTCCCCCTGTGTCTACACCTATAGCTACTTACATGCATATTATGGACATATACCAACAAGTTAAAATAAAAGGGAAACAATACAGCAAAAGCAAAGCAATAAAATTCCTTTCTGAGTGAACATGCATTTACTGAATCATAAAATTTTGCTGCCGCTGCTGCTGCATTCTGTTACTTATGCGTGTGTGTCTTCTTGTCAGTCAGTTTTCTGGAATGAAGAATGGCAAAGTTAATTTGTACCTTTCCCATTAGACATACTTACGTTGGTTAATACCAGCCGAGAAACCAATTGTGAAATATGTACTGAAAAAATCACGTTCACTTCCATCTGCTTTATTGTTTTTGTGTCAAGTTTCTCCTATTCAACTGAAACAGCTTGACTACTGATTCCTTCGCTAGTATCTTTACTGTCAGTCTTTGTCTATATACATACTATCTGTACACACAAAAACCTGTTTCCCACAAGCATGCACATCCTTATGAATAAAAACGGTGGCTGAAGCCCTACAGTATCAATCTAGGTAATGCTGCAGAAACCACAATTCGTTCAAACGCTTTAGCTTTTTCTGTTCAAATAATGAGAAAATCCCCCTGAAACTAAAACCTGTGTGTTGTGTGTGCGTGAAGCATACAATTAAAACGACTCAAATAGCGAAATGACCAGGAAAATCATTTACAATTAGAATTTCCGTTGATTACATGGAGAGGACTATGTTGATTTTACAAGGAGTCAAAGTCGAAAGGGTTTGTAGTGGTGGAGTTAGTGGAAAGTCAAATACGAATCCGTCTCCCCATATTTTGTCACCCCCTTGAGCGATTTTCTGATTCGTACTGTCTGTCCTGTAATTGTTTTGCCTGAGTAGACGACGTACTTAAATCATATCTGTCTAACCATCCATATCAAGTGAAATGAAATTTATTCAAGTACATTTGCATGTTAACTCGCTTTTTAAGCAGTCGAGTGTTTCTTAATGTTTCATATTTAACTCAAGTGCCTGGGAGCACTTGAGATAACAGAGACTTACATAACTACATCAACTTGTGAAATGACAAATGCCAACACAATTTCATGTCTTGATGAGATTCTCCCTCACTTCAGTAAATAAACAAACAAATCCTGACTCTATGTCACCGAGATGATTAAAACATGACTTTTTACGCAAGTTCAGAATTCATTTGATCCACCCTTTAAATTACATCTCAAACAAATTGCTGTTTACTTCAAAAAATAAAAATAATTTTTTTAACTCACTGTTCGGTAGTACATAGTGGTATTATAGGGCAGGTGCCCACATACAAATTTTGACATAACTATATAATTATGATATATTATATTATCTTGTAGGTTCTCATTCAGTTTTGCAAACTTAATATAATATTATTAATTATAGGTACTACCTATACATTCTAATGTTTTATGTTGACACAAAATTTCAAGTATCTACTTCTCATGCTAGACACAGGTATAGATTCGATTGTTCCACTAAACAGTGGATTACAAAAAACAGGCATTAGGTTTGGGTCATTTTTAATTGTTGGATGCGTTTGTGAGTTGCCAAAAACATTGTTCCAAGGAACAATGACAAAACTATCACAACTTAAAAACTTTTCGTGCATAAAACATTTATTTTTATGCCCCGATTTATGTTTCGATTTTATGCAACACCTCTTTAACCTGATGATATTACACGACAAAAGTAAGCTTAATTTGTAAAATAAACATTGCGGTTGTTTATCATTCTAATGTAATATTCCTTTTTTCTAGTATTTTCATCCTTACACATGTCGTCCGTTCAAGTGTCAAGTCCTTTTTGATTATTTAATACTAACTGTGATGTGATTCTTCAAATTGACGTTTTGTGGCTAGTCCCATTCCCATGCACTTATTAAAACACCTACCTAAGCATTTACTAACAATTTAAGTAAGAAAAATAAGATGTCACTGACCATTCAGTTCTCGATTGGGACATTTTACAACCATTTTCGTAGAAATCTTCCTTTAACTGTATAAAAAAGCTTAATGTTTTATTTGCACTAGGTAGGTACCTTTTTGAAGGTTTTCAGAAGTATGCATCAGTTTCCATATATACACGAGTTTCGTAAAGGGAGATTAAAGATTGTACTGAACTGAAAGTAGTACAATGCGTCACAGTCGAAATAACCCGTCGTATTGTAACAAACAACGTAGTTTCAAAGAAAACACAAATTCATTCTTGTGAATGTCCTTTAGTGGTATTTGTAAGTATGTCTCTGAGTCTCACATACATACACACGTACATAATAAGGTAAGTAAGTGTGGTACCCGAAGAAGAGCTTTTATCTTCATCCGTTATGCATAAGATTTGTTCTGGACGATTTAAACTTGAGCATTGAATAGACTTGAACAGCTGAAATACATTTTTCGCTTTACCGTTTACAAGATGAAATCAGATGAGACGAAAGATCACGACAGAATTTCAATTCAATTCGGGAACCAAAGATAGCATTATCTGTGTGTGTGTTATATTCTTGGACTCAAGTACAAGGCTACAACTAAAATACAAAAGTGGCAAACATGAAGAAGTAGTCAGACCACCTAAGAGCATTTCCTTTGAAATATGTTTTGTGTCACAGTCACCTCATTGTTGGTGTCAAATCCCACTTTCTATCACCACACAGCGGTTCTTTATGATCGAGACCAATGTCGAGTGTACGATACTATACCGTTTTAGTGCAATAAGTCTTTTTACGGCAACTTGAAGTAGCTTTTTATTCCTTACGACTCGAAATTAAATAGAGGAGAAGAATTACATTAAATTACAGTTCAGTAATTTTGAACATTACTTGTATATACTATCATATCATAAGTCATACAATACACATACAAAATGCAATGGATTCTGAAACTAAAATTAAAAATGATGCAAAAATGTTTTTTTAAAAAAAATAACAGACGAGGAATAAAATAATGAAGGTACCTAACCTAACCTAAGTATACGGATCAATGCAAGAATTTACATACAATCACATACATAAAATCAATTAAGAATTGATAAAAAACAAAAATTGTGCTTTAAATACGCTCATACGAACTTTCCAGAACCTACTTATATAACGTTGAGTTATATTTAATTGCAAGACTAAATTCAATAAGGACTTTTAATTTCCAAACTAATATTTTTTTAATAATTTCGGGCCCTACTTCTAGTTTCGAGCGAGTAAAACTAAAAAAGTGAGATTAATATGAGATATGTCTATGTTCAAATCCAGACGTGTCAACAGACACCACAAAGTTGTCAAACAACATTCAAGAATCCACACTTAGAATTTAATACCCGTGGATGAAGTTATATGACTGTATTTCAAAGATTAAGATAATTCCAGTTGCTTTCGGAGGCCCATAGCTTAGCTGCATATAAATATATAGTATTTAGACTAAACCGTTAGTACAGTAGTATTAACACATCAATACACAAAACATGAGCAGGCACTACCACAGAAAGTGCTGTTGTGTTCACTGTCAATTACTACTTGAGGTGATCCAACAATAACTACCTTGATTTTGATAACAAACACAAAACTACATCAAAAGTTCGTCTTCCAAAGGATGTGAAACCAGTTAGCTTATTCTTAGCCAACTCACACAGTTCAGAGTCTTATTAACTCCAATGTGTTTACAAACCTATAAAATAAACATACAACCAAGTAATGCCTTGATAAGCAAAAAAGAATAAAATAAAATAATGATAATATCTTCAATTGGTATATACTATGGTATACATAAATGCTACAGTTGTATTAGGAGAAAAAAACTTTGATGTAATACTCTTAAGGTGATTTGATTGTCAAAGATCCTTTGGTCGTATACGTGTGTGACATTATTTTAGTATAAACTGAATGCACGTAAAAAATCGTAATCTACTCGACAGGTCCAGATTTCCACGCGATGATGATATCATTGAAGAAAAGAAATAATAGGAAAAAAGAGTTGGACACATCTGAACAATTCAATCCATTCATTTAAGCGTCAGACAACTGTCCAGCGCTTGAAATGATTGACATGTTATCGGAAACGTCTTCACAATCTCCTTCTCAGATTTTGGTGTGCCTGCCAGTTAGCTCATTCATTCAACTCTCAATTCACTAACAAAACCAACCTCTGGACCTCTGGACATCCATGTAGGTACCTAAGAAAAAATCAGGGTTACATACAGAGAGCAATTTATTTTAAAATAGTAGTATATAGTAATCCAAGTTAATGATTCAATCAGATCATAATCCAAGAAAAGTGTATACCTCACTACATGCTGTCAATACATTATTACTATTACCCAAGAGGAATTGTATAGAAATCCGTAGCTTAAATGTAATCGTATTTACTAATGTGTATCCACATACAATTCATATACAACGGTCTATGTTCTGTAAAAGATAAAATGACAATAATTCATTCTATACACATAATGTATAATTCTACTTATTATAGTAGTGATATACAGTGAGCGCCACGTAAGGCGTCACATGGGACTTTTAACACGGGGTAGGTAACCTACCTATTAAAAATTCGAAACTAAATTGTATCGATGACAAGTCATGTTTGCTGTTATTCTTAATACCTACCTACCCTATGTATGAACATAACCTACTAATATTATAATTCCTATGTGACGGCTTACGTGACTCTCATTGTAGTAATGCCACACTTTTTCAGTAGTACATACATTTATAATGACAAATGTCTTCAATAGAGTTATAAAATTATACCAGGGGTATACTATACACCTTTCATTTAGAGAATGTTAGATTTTAAGGCAGAAAAAAAATAGTTTCTTATAAAAGGTAGATTACGTAGGTAGCAAGGAAGGTACTAGGTATATATAATTAGGTAGGTAGTTTAAAAATAGATTATAGGCGTGATTTTTTATAGGAGAGTTATTTAAACGAATTATATTACAGCGTGGACATTATTACGGAGGATTGTGACTGGAAAGAATTTCTTTGTGATCATCGATAGGGAAAATAATGTCGCTTACCTAATAAAGGTGTCTGCTGAGAGTATCTGGGGGACAATGAGTTGAGCTGTAAAGAGTGGGAGATCATTGTCTCGATGATTGACATTAATCCAAGTTTTATCAGCTTTTTAGCTCAAGCCAGTCACTTCGAGTGAGCTGATGGGATGTTTTGTAAGGGAAGAGTAAAGGTGTCCCGTATATTACGTCTCTCTTTCTACTTTATATACCCTCACATTAATATTACGCACATAGGGAACTAAAAGGATAAAAAGCGTTTCCAATTTCGATGGGCAGGATTTCATTGCGTTTCTTTCTTACTCAGTTTGTGCTACATAAAGAGTATATAGCTACTCTTTATTATTAGTATTGCTATGCTTTGCTCCGGTGGTGCTGGATGTGAAAAAGTGTGCATCTACAGCATCTAGAAAATAACAGGGATTTCCAAGTGGTAGGTATTAAGTAGGTATTAGGTATGTACTGTTGAAGCTGTGTGTAGTAGTCATTGAACACAATTGGACAAAATCTGTTCTTTTTTTGCTAGATATAATATAATAATAGTATAAGTATTGTGTTTTCCTTACTGGAATATTCCAGATATTCAAAAATAACGTTAATATGTATGTGATGCTTTATTATCACATAAATGAACATACTTTATTATTACGTTAAACTTAATGCTGTATGTCTATAATAGAGTGCGGACAATATCATTACTTAGGTACCCATTACATAGTATAAATACTACCCATGAGTATGTATGTAATATAACTCTGGTCTTTTATTATTTGTATACGCTGAAATGTGTAGGTACTATATATCATTAGATTTCATTGTGATGAGACATATCTGTGAGTTAAGTCTCTCGGTCCCAGCAGAACCTTTTTATGTGCATACGTGAATAATGGAGAAAATCCGAGATAAAGCTTAGAAAGACAGAAACAGTTATCTAATAAACACGTGGTTTTCCTTTGTTGTATATTAAACGACTAAAGTGTTTGCTTTTCTACTTTAACCTCAAATGACCGGATTATGTGTCCAAGTAAATGTACGATAGATCTGATATTCACCCTGAGCTATTTTTAGTCATACAGATATAGATCACATAAATACAAAGGGGACACTACCAATATAAAATGGTTTTTACATGTAGTGCTGTATAGTACTAGTATATAGCACTAGTGTATGTAATGTACGAAATATAAATTATTATGTAAGCGTAGTAAAGTAAAGAAAGTATAGGAAGTCCCAAAACTGTCGTTTGTGGAATTCTGTGGATATGTTCCACATATATTAGAGATTAATGAATGAATGTATGTATGTGGAAGTGAGAGAGAAAGAGAGAGAGTAGATCAATTTCATCTGATTGAACTGAGCTCACCTTTGCAGCAGTGGGTTATTTTACTGGAAGCGACAGGAAGGAAAAGACAAGCCAACCGAGAAAAGCAATTTGAGCTCAAACTAATACTAACGATAAGTGATGGGTTTACTGTAATATAGTGGGAAAGTTTTATTTGATTTGGCATCACTTTGGGCTTCATTTAGGCCGTTGAGAAGCAGGAGATAGAGAGGTGAACTGAATTACGTTGAACTAAATTGATTCCAATTGTCTAAACTCCACCTTATTGAAAGAAACTTAGGTTCAGATGCTGCTAAACCCATTTTCAACTTTCGCTTGACACTTTACCTGTAAATAAATAAGTACTTTCGTCAAAAACTAATTCTCTAACCCAACACGATGTATGTGAATGTGACAAGAGATGTGCTTTAAAATTACATTTCTCAACTAAAGGCCAATACAATAATTTTGTTTCCGTATTTACTTACCTCTTCACTAACGTTAACGCAGATAGTTACAAAACAGCATGATCAATATTTATTGGGTGTTGGGATGTGTGTACTTTAGTTGTGATTGCTTGGTACTAGGTACTATGTATTTTACAACTTTTAGACTGCTTTTTAAAGGTAAAGTAATTTTACATCGGATAATGTAGACTTTTCAGAGAGTTTGGGAAATGAAAATTAATTTTTCATTATTTTGAGTCATAGCAAATCAGCGCAACAAAAATGCAGCATATGAGTTGGTTCACTGACTCAATAAGCCAAGATGAAAAAAGTTCAATTTAATTGTATGACTTGTTCCCGAAAAATATAATTTACTTTAATGAGTTAATATTTTGCATCTTTATGGACTTTCACCAGTCACGCAAATTAGCCATTTGCAAGTTAATTTCACAATAACAGAGCATCAATGAGAAATAAAACTTAGGTATATATCAAAAAATTAGCAAGAACTATTGATTAGCTAAATACAAATATAATTCTAGTGCATACCTAATCGCTAGATAAAATTCAATGTGAATACCTATAGTGTGACTACAATGAGCTGGAAAAGGATTGTCGTGAAATAAGCCTTCTACAAAGGAGCTCAAGGTTAGCCAATGAGCTCCTACATATCTTCCACTAAATCCTACTCAAAAACTATCCAGTCAATTTGGAAAAGGAAACTAATTGTAAGTATCTATTAGGAAATGTAGTTTAATTCCAGTGTCCAAATAGTTCTATGGTCGACACAGCTGAATGCATAGGATTTAAAGAAAGATCGAAGGGAATTCATTGCCGAGAGAGTGAGAGTCTGAGAGAGAGTTTGGCAATTGTGCAGGCTGTAGTATAGTGACTTCCTGCAGTAATTGCAAGTTGGTATTGTATATAATGTATATTAATGCTGGGCAGCAGAAGACACAGAAGAGTTAGAATTGAGTGTATTACTTGTACTTTAGTACATTAGAGAGAATATTATGTGCTTTTGTGTATATCTATGTATATAATGTATGAATGTATGGTAGTAGTACAAGGAGCAGAGTGAGCCTTAGTGTAGAAATGACAGGAATACATATTTATGGTTGGTAGGCAATAAAATGCACACTTGGATGGTGTGCAGAGATGCAATTAAATCGATGTAGGTGGGCCTTCGTCCCGTTTCCAATTCCTGTTGCCCGTTATTTACGACCACCCTTGCTCACTAAGTGCTCAATTACTCCACTCGAACATTGTAATTAATTCTGTATCCATCAATCCGGCTTTCCTACTAATGTCTTCCACAACAGCCTTCCTTTCCTTTCCTTGCCTTTAATTTCCAATTTCTGATGGCCTAATTTTTTCCTATGGGAACTTCATTGCTCCTCACCACGTCACAATCCAATCTTCTCGCTTTCTCACACTCACGAATCATTTGCAACTCCAATTCCACACTTCAACTTGATATTTAGATTCAGCTGCGTCCTCCGCGCACACCAAGGCGCTTGGACTTACACATACACTAAAAGACTAAACTCCACGAGTAATTTCCCTTTTAACACCAAAAACAGTCGAGAAATCCTCATGAGTAATTTGCTTGGGCGTATAGGTATAGATACCCATAGTATATCTCTATACACTATAAAGTACCTATGAAGTAAAAAGTAGGTACCTTAGGTACCTATTCTTCAGAAATATAGCACAGAAGAGCTTTAAGAGTGAATGTAGTAGTGTGTTGCTACAGGAAAAGGCTGTGTAGTTACAAACAGCTTGGTTTTGTATGCATTTACAAGTTTGAAACATAAAGGTAGTATATGTGGCAGTAAGTTAAGCACTTAAGTTACGATCTACATCTATTTCCAGTTACAGTTTCCTATATATTATCTAAAACACAAGGAATAACTTATTGTTTCCCTTCAAGGGATGAAATATGTAAAAACTCCATCCGCACTGACCCGAAAACTTTCCCAGTAGTATTTTAAAAGTGAAATTTTCCAAATGGGAGCTAATACGTCTGGAAGAAGGTAAATAAATAGTAAAAACACTTTGTGTCCCTAGTCCCACTCTCCCTGGTCTCTTTCTCTCTTTCTTTTGCCTTTCACTTTACACAATTTTAGTAGGTAGTGCAAATAACGATAAGCTTTTTTAATCTTGACGAGAGAAATGGCTCCTGTTCTGTTATGTTCTTCAGTCTTTGTCTATTACGATGACTATTGCCGTCAGAAAATGAAAAAATGAGCCTATTACCATTACACATTATCTGAGAGTTGACATGCAGGCTTTTTATGGGATCTCGGATCTTGCAAATGGGTCTGTGACTGCACAAGAGAAGATTTTGCACACTCCATTACCTATCGCGCTCTGGGGGACTCTCACCATTAAACATACTTACACATATTATACTATGCACCCTTTCATACAACTACGACATTGTACTCAACATGCACAAATGCATATACATGGACTCTCCACACTTTTCTCTTTCTCTACACTATAAAATGTTCAACTTTCCACTTGTACTTGTGTTCCAATGTCTGAGTCGTCCCCACAGAGTATGTATGCATATTATGTAGTACCTACATTACACACTACACATAATATAATATATACAAACACATATGCCTACGTAGACAATTTTATAATATATGGTACGTACATGTACATACACGGCATGTTTTCTATTACACTTATAAATAAATCCCTAACTCTTTTCGTCTCCCCATTGCATTCCCGATATTACTGTCATTGTAATACAACACTTTAAAAACTCTCGGACGCACAACTTTCTTTTATCTTGGGGTTTTCCACACATTATTCTGTTGGTCTAGCCCATTAGTATTAAATGCATCGTTCCCTTGTATTTATATATAGGTACTATACTGCAGACACAACGTTTTTAGAAAAGTTCTGCGAAATGATGTACGTACTTTTGTTTTATGCAACAATACCTAGCTAAGCTACTAGATAGATCATATTACATAGGTATTATAAAAGCCACTGTTTATTGTATGTACTTTACAATACAGTGAAATTGTGAATTATATTGGAAATGGAAAACTAACAGATTGTATATAAATGGCTTAGCTACATAATATTATGTAACTTATTGGTAATAAAAGTAATGCTATTCATGTGCGCAGCGTATTATGATAGTCTACATTTTTTATTCTTTGCCTATATGCAAACGGCAAGGTATAAGATAAATCTAATGCCTATAAGGTAGCACCTTTAATCAACATATCTGTAATTACATCAACCACAAAACGATGAAGGTATACAATACAGTAATAATTATTTCACCGAATTCTGTATTTAATTCCAGCTTGAACTTCATTGTCGTTGCTAATATCCAAACTCAAACCTGTTAATTAATTATAAGATTATTTAGGTTTAATGTTATGCTAATTGTCGAATATTATGATAGCTACTGTTGTAAACTCAACACAATTGAATGGTTTTGTTAATTGGATCATGAGCAAAAATGTATTATTGAGCCAAGACGGTATGCAGGGGGTAAATGGACAATTGCCTCCCCCAAAAAACAGTTTATTTTGCCATTAAAGTAACAGACTCAATATTTTCGCTCTATGCTCGAATTTTAATGCATTTTACCTTGATTTTGGTCAACATTTGCTCAAATATATCGCTCTACGCGTCAAAATATTAAGTCTTTTTTGTATCTCATATTGGAATTGACCTACCCGAAATCGATTCCTGTATACTGCTTTGTGTTGAGCTTATTCATATTTAATTAATTATTCCATTAATTAAGGTGATTTGTTACCCGTTGGAGTAAACAATGTGGAAATAATTATTTAAATTAAACACAATGAGTATTTTAAGCTGCAGATTGCAAGTAAGATTATAATTGCCAATAAGCATGTTGCTTTGTTAGTTTTAAACAAGAGATGTATATATAATAGGGTAATACGTAATAAAATAAGAAAGGAATGGTACAACTGTTCTATAGACAGGAAGTTGCATAATATGAATGTGAAACTGAAGCGGGTGAAAGTGTGTAAAGTTTGTAGGAGAGTGAAGTTGTGTTGGGCAAGGAAGGAGAGCTCACCCTTTAAAAAGTCTTTCTTTCCGCTGTTTCTGGTTATGACTAAAAAGTCAGTGGGACTACGGGGATCCTTTGTATTGCAAAGTTGAAGTTGACTTGTAGTTGTGTAAGTGCAGATAGAAAATAACAAAGTGTAAACTGCCTACACCCATTTTCATATTATTATGCCTGTGGGTTATGGATAAACCCATTATCACTGGCAACGAACGAATGACGACGACCGTAATAAAGCAAGTAAGTAGCAGAGAAACAGACGACTGCTCCTGCATTACATTACTACTTTACATTTACAACCATCATCCCTTTCGGCTCAGTTCACTTGCTTTGCTTTACTTTTCTCTCTCTCTCTCTGTATGTGTGCACGCTTTTATATTGCTTTTCTTTTCCGTTCATTTCGTAAAATGTGATGAGTAGGAGGAGAAATTCACCCTCAAAAATCGAAACCTAACAAACGAACGCTTATGAAGAAACTATGTGTGTTTCCTCAAAATGAGTCCCTTAGTATTTCTGTTCTATTAAATAAGCAAATCTCTATTAGGTATATGTAATACGGATTTCAGTTCATTTTAGATCTTTATTTTCTATTTACTACTATAATACACGCATATCATCATATTAGTAAATGAACCAAACCTACACACACACCAACTTGCATCACTATACTCCTAATGCCGATAGCAAGTCAAGTGAATGTAAGCACTGACTATACAGACCCATTCTACCCCTAATAATGGTCAAAATATTGTTGTGGGTAAAAAGGGCCAGAAACCATTATCTAACAGACACCCAACCCAAGATATAATATTGTACAAGACAACTTTCTGGAAAAATTACGTTGCTAAATAAAAAAACTCATTTTCCGTGTGGGAAAATGGTTATGTGAAATGTCAGATATACACCGAAAGCTGCATGTGGCCAATAGTTAAAATCCTTTCCGTGCTTATTAAAGAACAACGTACACAATACATCGCGAAATGCCTTTCGGGTCAATTAGGCCCATTTCCAGAATACTAGTACCTTAGGATCAACTTTGAGTAGGGTTGGAAAAAATTCTATCGTCTAGTATTGTTCTACCTTACAGTAACGTTACAAATATCTTGGGGCCAACCCCCCCCCCCCGAAATCCGGAATAAAAAGGTTATTTTACCAATAATGTAGATAAAATCGCAAATTTGATGTAGTTTATCTATGCTGATCTTTGCAAAAATTTGCTCACATTTTTTATCAAAAGCAAATTTCTGCTTCATATTTTGAATTTGTCCCTCCCCCGAAATCAAATCCTGTCTATGCCTATGAGCTGTAATATACCAAAATCTAAATTGTTAAAATTTACAATAGATCCAAGTTGCCAAACAAAATTATAAAGAAATTAAACATACAATTTCATACACAATTTCTCGAATGGGTATACATACAATGTATTAAATAACCCACTGGGTTTTGGTTCCCTGATATTCTCTGGTTCTTACACCAGCAATGATATTAGGTATATAGACTTACCGTTAGGATTAGTAACCCAAATACAATAAACTGATGGCCATAAAACTGTAATGTCACCAAGTGAGTGTACAGTGCATGTTAAGTAAACTTAGTAAGCACAGCATAACATTTGTTTCCCGTGCATGTATTGTCAGTTTGCTTGGAGTCAAAGGAATAAAATAACATTAAAATCTCAAGTATCCATTCTTGTGTATTAAGTTCAAAAGCAGATTTTACGTATGGCTCATTTAAGCCTTTGTTCTCAACTCTCTCTTGACTTCTGTGACAGTCACATGTACAAAGTGCTTTTGCGTCTCCATTCACTCATTTCATCTGTTCTGTGTATAGCTGTCTCTAAAAGTGGTGCATGGCATAACACATAAATTATTTGTTATTCGCTATAGTAAATAATGTGCTCTTTTCCCATCATTTCTAGTTACGGGCATTAGAGTAGAAATTTACTAAAGAAGGCTACGCTATATTAATAAGTTGTATTGTTAATGGATTGAATGAGGGGTAAGGATGCATACACGAAGAAATGTACAAATTCTCTTACATAGAAATAAAATTACAAATATCATATCCAATGGCATGGACGAATTTCTATCTACCTTTAGTTTATTAAAAAATAAATAAACTCATCCAAACAAACTAAACAAGACGTGCGTCCGTATCATTTTAGTTTGTGCGAGTAAAAATGACAAATGTTAAGTAGGAATCTCATATTATGTTGTTTTACTACAATTTGCAATTAGTCGTATTTCTTTGAGTCTGAGTAGCTCCTGAAGTCCTGAAGAGTTTCTTCCCGTGTCTTTCTTTCCCCTACTTTTTCCTCAGGCTGGGTTATTTTTCTTCTAAACTCTTTATGACGTTTACATTACCGTTTATTATTATTTGATTACACACAAAATTATATAACGATACAGCGGGTTCGGTTTCCCCTTACTGATGCCATGTCTTGTCATGCCTTATACATACCTATACTTATCTACCTTACCTATCTATTTTATCTACTGTATATGAATGCCTGTATATACATAGCAACATTGCAAAGCTCGGAAATAATTTATTTATAAATCATCTCCGCTCTTGTTCTTCATTTTCATTTCATTTCAAAGGAAAGCCTCACGGATCTCCGAACCGGCAGAGTGGAGAAGGTAGGTAGGATATAAATACATAGCATAATATTCGTATCTGTTTGAAATGAAGCTACTATCTTGTAGTAAATACACAGAGAGAAATTCATACGTGTGTGATGTGTTTGTCTCCCACAGATACAAATCTGCACAGTTCTTCTGTGTGCATGTGTGTGTGTCTAGTTTTAAGTCAATATTGTCTGACTGCTTCTACTACGAGGCATTAAAAGGCAAGTGGAAAACGAAAACACTCTCGTATGTGTAAAAGGTGCTTTAACAACTAGTAAAATTGTGCTTGATACATATGTGTTTGTTACAGCACACATACAACGAGGTAAAATCCGAGTAGGTACACAAGACTCCTACACAACATGCTATATATTGTATACAATATCCATACACAGGAATCATATATGATTGTACTCGAATCCTTGTTCTTCTTATCACCTAACTACTTTAGAAAGACACGTGGAGAAAAACGTTCTAGGTGTTTCCTTTAGTTTAGCTAACTGTTTCCTTGTATGCCAGTACTTTGTCCGCATTACTTACTCTTGGTTAACTTAATACAAGTTGTAAGGGAAACCTTATGAGCTCATTCATGGTGTACAAATTTTCCCTGCCCTACCTACAAACATCTCACTCACTCACTCGCTCTTTCTCTTTTCTCGTTTCTGTGCCTATAATATCACGTCACAATTTGACTACTTCCTACTTACCTCTATAAGCTAATAGGTATATATGTTCCAATGTACCTTACAACAGTCCTAGACAGTTTTAACTTACAATAATGCTGGAAAAGGAAGAAAGGATGGAAAAAGCCCTTCATCTTCGTCTCTTCCATTATGCTCGTTCCATTATGTATTTTATTTCACTTTACTTTTCCTCTTTGGCCCTTCTTCTCTAAGGACTTTCTTGTCTTGGACTCACACTCACTCACAGTTCCTTCACTCCTCTTTCTTTCTCTTACTCTTTACCGACTTTATACAATTCGAATTTCATTTTAACCTTTACTCCACCTTACCCTCTCTGCAAGTTGTTGCTTTTCTTCTTCTTCTTCCTCTTCCGTGTACTTTTGCTCTTTCTGTTATTCCGGCACGGCTTCACTCTACTAATATAATGCCCAAGTATTTTATACGTATACTCTAATGTGTGTGTAATACAGAAACTTCTACAAATACGCTCCTGTTTCTCGTTTTTACTCATGCTGACCTTTTCTTCCCTTGTAATACATACAGGCAATTCTTTATAGATTATATGACACGATGCGTTTGTAACAGTGTCGTCTTATACATATCAGTACATATAGGTTAGAAGTTACTGTATGTACCTTATATTATATTTGTAGCATTATGTGTAAGTACAAGTGTCCTACATAGAGTAAAACTACTGGTAAAATGAAACTAAGTAAACCGACGTTATGTAACTTGGCTGAAAAGAGCAAATGAAATAAAAGCTGAAACCAAGTCAAGTCTCAGATAGTTCAAAGGAAGCGAAGAAATAGATTTAGTGAGGGCGAGACCGTAACAGACCAAGAGCCTTCTTTGTTTTAATTTCAGAATTTACGAGTTACTAATGGATGAATAAGCTTGTGTTTTAAATCTATATTGTATTATGTAGTAAAAGTATTCAGCATGGCCATGGTATAATCCTTTGAACATTATTTATTAATCTCATTATTAGCACAATGGAATTTCTAAAAAGATTAAAAAAATGTTGTATAATGTAATATAGGTATAGTATGTATGTAGCTTGGAAGAATCAATGAAATATTTTCCGTGTCTATGTGTCTAATCTCATTTCATTCCTCTATACTACATGGACGCGCATTTTTAACTGTCTAAACAATAATTTCTCTTGCCATTGAATTCCCTGCTTTTATACATTTAGTATAAAATATACCGTTTTTATGTTGTATGTATAAATATGTAGCTGAGATAAGTTCTTAAACTCCGCACATGTTCTTTGGTATAGAGAAGATGCGTAGGAATTTCTTTTTTCTTATGTAGGGAGTTATATGAAATCCACTTGGTTGAGTTTGTATGTATACTACTCCAGTGATAATGTCTCTGCGTGTAAAAAACTTAAGATTCAGAGAAAAATAGCTGAATGGATAAAAGTCTCCAAGCGCACGCAAAGAAACCTAGTTAAGTGTGTGTATTATTGTAGGTGTACCTCCATGGATGCATTTGTTTACTGTATTCTTTAAGTTAGAGACTATGTGGTCATAGCATAAGTATAGGGTGCAAAAAATATCAAAGGGAAAGTAATGAATAAAGTATGCAGGTTCATGTACGATTAAAGCCCTCCTTGGACACGAAGATAAGATAAAATACCAACACAAGCTTCGTCTTCACCTTGAGTCTTAGTTTTAAGCTCTCATCTCAAGATATACTACACAACACAACTGCAATACACAAAATAAGCACAACATGCTGGAAAGCATGAAACACACGGAACAACTTGAACACAAACACAAGTGCACTTTGATGTTCTCCACTTAACGACAGAAAAAAGTTTTAATCCTTCTTGTAAGCTAATGGAAATAATGTAGTAATGCAATTTAGTAGTCCGTACTGTATTTTAGTGCTACGAAACGAAACTGAATGACTGTGTGTTATGCTTCTATACACTCCATACCTATTTCTGTATATACTACGTATGTTTGTATTATGTGTCTCTACCAATTCCTTTCAATGTGTCTATATGTAAAAGTTAAAGAGATTTTATTTTTACCATTGTTGTTTACAGTTTGTTATATTAAGCCTATAAGCGTAAGTGCAGATTATAATAAAATCTTCCGAGAAGAAGGTAAATTGAATGGATTATTGTCTGTCTGCATTTTATTTTCGGCTGCTGCACGTTCTTTGTTTGATAGACAGCTTAAGGAAGTTCCTTCGTATATAAATGAACATGAAATTGTATATTATGGCCAGCTTAGTTGTAGCAACCTTAATGCACCACGTTATTGCACCGCTTTACGATTTCGGTCGTATAAATTTAAACAATGCCGATATAAAAATAATAACAGAGTAATTTTCCAAGAAAAACATGAAAACAAAATAATGTGATGGTAGTTTAGTAGCAGGAGCATACCACAAGTACTAAAGTAGTCAATGTGACGTGACATAAATGCTTGAAAGGATTTTTCCGAAGAGTATGATGATTATTACCTACTACGTGAAAATATCCAAACACATATACAATTCTTTAAGTAACAGCATGCAGTAGTAAATAAATGCTAAAGTGTTTCTCAATCTCCGAGATTCCGACTGACTGACGAGTGCACACAAGCAGAAAACTTTATACTAAATAATACTTTTACAAAATATATATTAAAAATACTCCTTTTGCATTTCCTTCTTGGAATAAAGTACAGTAGTGTAGTATACTACAAACAACAAAGCCAATAACCATTCAGAAGTGCTTTGTCTTGTGAAAGTTCATCGTCCACACTGCAGTAGTAGAAAATGGCATAGATATACATATTGTGTGCTGTCTAGCTCAAAACAGTATACTAAGCGACATAACGCATACAACAACACTCCGTCAAAACTCATACGTGAAAAAAACAGTTGCTCGATCATAAAAGAATGTAAATCTGGGCAAAGTACACTTGGGGAAGACGTTTAGCCAAAGTTATGAGCCTGCCTTGTCTTTTCTTGGTTGTGTCCACTCAACTTTTCTCGTCTAGTGTAGCGTGTCTAATACCACAGACTTATGGTTCAGGCTGAACAGTTTAGTTTTGAATTTGTGCTCAGACTTTAGTTATTGTCAGACTAAATGACTTTGTTGGTTTTTTCGCGTTCACAGACATTTTTAGTCAAAAGAAGCTTTGAGTTAACCTCAGAACTCAGAAGTCGAGACAAGAAAGACCATGCATGTGCTGGGCAACCAGAAGACTTGTTGTAAAGAGCTCATAAAAAACAGAAAGGCTTAACATCACAATGGATCAGCAGACTAACAGCAGTCTACAACATGCACAAACCACACAGGTATTTGTACTAGTAGCTCTAACTCTTCGTCTTTCCCTATTTTCTATTTACTTTTCGTGTCCTATCTCTTCAATTTTATATTTACATGTCACATACCTATCTGAAACACCTTATTGCATTGCTTACATAACATTACATTCTATTATGCAGTATCCACACTCGAACACTTTTTTCTATACCTATGCATGTACCAATAATCTCACATACACAGTACACCCACAATAAGAATAACCCGTGTGTGTTTTTGTGAACTGTCCAAGATAAAGATATACAGAATACTCTTGTAAACTCCTGTACTGTATATATACGTACTAGTATGTACTACCGTAGAATACTGCCGGACTTGAACTGTCACACACAAAAGTATAATACAATGCTGAATGTATAGGTACGTAATGCACACACAAAAGAGTGAAAAAGGAAACGTAGCAAAACCTACCTACCCATATAACAATGTACAACAGAACACAATAAAATAAAAATAAAATCCAGTACAATCCTATTATGTCACATACTAGAGAGATAAAAAGATGTGGTTTCGTTTTCCTATATTGTACACAGTAAAGGTAGCAGTGTATTCTTATTGTTAGTGCAATGGCTATATGAAAGTATATGCATGATTATATTTCCCTAGCTTGCTACAACCTACTCTTTTTCCTCTTTCTCACTACATTTTGATATTTTGTGTGTGTAAAAACCATACGTGTGTGTATTGCTAAGGAAAATGCTTTTATACGGTGTTGACTGTTATAGTTATAGCACACCGTTGTTTTGCTGCGTTATGTTACTTGTATCTTTCTATTTTGTGCATTCCACTTGAGTTTACTGCATACAAATACAAACACAACATACAGGACATGACACACACATATGCTATTAACATTACCATTACAGTTTATACATATACCTACATAGTACCTTGTCCAAAAGAAGTAGCACTTACTTACTGTACTACTCATACAATATACAATGCATTGAATAGGTGTATAGTTGTTAAAAACAGAGTCGTATAGTACTAGAGATAGTTTCTTCTTCACCTTTCCTTTTGTTATCCTGGTCGTCTTCTTTTTGTCCTTGTTGATTTTGTGAACCACTAAAAGTGATGTGTTGAGATGATCACACTTTCCCAACCTTCATCGTCCACTTACTCAGTGTATATTGTAAACTACTGTTATACGTGAAAAGTATATATACAACAATGACATTATGTTTCCCGTCAGAGATGAACAGATAGGTGAATAGCCGTGTTGTGTAGCAATGGAGAGAGATACAGAGAGAGGATATACACTCCACGTGCAATTGGAATGCTCTTGATTGCATGGCATGCTACTAGAATTGTAAAGAAAAGGAAGAAACGACTTATTTTGTGTCTCAATCTCAATTCTTGTGTAAAACTACTCCACTCTCACACCACACCCGGCTTAGCAAGAATGTAATGGAGGAAGGAAAGTCAAGAGATGAAGGAATAATAATTTTTTTTACAAACACATTCACATACTACACTTATCTTCCCCCTCTCTTTCTCTCAAATCTCACAATATTTCTTTACCTTTGACTCTGTCAAGGTTTTTACGGCAAGGATGAACTTGTAATGTTATGATTATTATTATGGTGGCAGTCATACACAGACGTTGGGTGAAGAAGAGTGCAGTAAGTGCAGATATGCACTTTGAATCCCTAAAACAGTTAGGTAAGTGCGGGAGTTGTGGTAGCATCAGTTTATGTCATGTGAATGATACGGTGTGATAAATCCCCGGATTAGCGTCAATCATAAATACCATACGACCATACGGCCAACATTGTCATCAATCTTCTAATCGTACCTTTAAAATTACTACAACAAATTTTAAATTTCACATTCTCTAATATTCTTAGATAATATGTAAACTAATTTTAGTAGGTTACTAAAGGTGTTAATAACGATATTTAAAGGTGTTAAGAATTTAAGAATACTAACATTCAAACTCATTTTCTGACGGTAATATGCAACAATCAATCTAAAATTAATTCATATAGGTTGTAAAACTAGTGGAGAATATGAAATTGGCATCATGAATGGTACTACTGTACGTACATGACATTTATCAAGTGTGGAGCATTTGTTTGTCACATTGTCACTGTATACCCACACGTAATAAATATCTCGCTTGAAGGAGAATAAAAAATGATGGAATTGATACAGTGATCTGTAAATAAATACTATGACTTAGTAACAGTATCACTCTTTGTATATCGATCCTGATATGTACGTGGAATGGAGAGAAAAGGCTGTTATTACTCGTCACATAGGACATTTGGTAGAAAAAGGAGAGAGGAAATAGTATCAACGTAGATCTTGGTAATGTATGTAGTCTGTAGTCTGGTGGAATGTAAAAGTCAATCCTTAGGACGTGTCGAAAGAATAAAATAAAAGTCAACTCATGCCACCACACCATATATAACTACAACAACGAGTGCAGTAGAAGTCCTGGAGTCCTACACTATAAACCTAACACACAATCCTACACACAATCCTTAAACTCATCCATATAATACCATACACGACAAACTTCACATAACCCAAGTATGTACAATATCTGCGTATATTTATAAAGAGAAAGAATACGGATTCTTGTGTAGTAACACCAGTAGTACCTCCTACACAGTATATTACTAAGATGTACATTACAACAAAAGCTACTGTTATACTATTACTTCACCGTAATACATTATATATAGCACACTATGCATGTCAACTAGATAGTATCCATCTAACAGTCCTATGCCTTAGAAACGCACATCCTTTTACACACTGTACATACGCATAGGACACTGAATATAGTTAGAGACAGATAGTTGCAAGTTGCCAAAGCTGTAGAGTCAAACGAAAAGTAAACTCGAGCCAAGTCAAGTCAAGAAGATCAACGAAAACAGTGTGAGCAATGTTGGAGAGGTATATTTGGTATAGAAGGAGGAAGAATTTATATGTGCATCTATGGGTTGAGACAGATAGACGAAGAAAACGTGCTCTTTCTTCCTGTTAGCTCCTTTATCCCCAAGTAGCATTCCCAATCTCATATTTTCTCTGCGAAAAGCCTTCATAAACATAAAAAGCTATATGATGATATCTGATATGGACAAGTAAGAATGTCGTGATGTGCAAGTGTGCAACACACAAGTCGTGTATAGCATAGACAATATCTCTGTGAGAAAGTACTATCAGTCTACTGAGGAATAGATTAGAAAGGAATGCATTATTTGATACAAGAGAATAGTCAGTGTGTATTATATAACATCTTAAATGCAGTCAGAACACTGCATAGGCATATACACATGTATGTATGTACATAATGTATGTATTGAATCGTGCTACTTCCTTCTAGTCACATAGTGATACTTGAATTTAGTTTATGGAACTGTTCGTCTTCATTCTGCTTTGTTGTAGCGTGCTTGATGCTCCACTTTGATTCAACTCCTGTATATATATGCTGTAATATCCACAGTATTATGTACGGCAAAGACAAAACAAATAGAGGAAAAACCAATACAGAGAAAGTTTACCGCAGTCAGTGATTTCCTATCATCCCATTGCATCACATCACTGTGTAACATTCATGCAGAAATATCACATCGTATATTTTCCCTATTGTGTGTAAGCAGAAGTAGATGAGAGAAAAACAGACACAGACGTATAGAGACTTACAAACAGACTTAAAATGAATTTCGTTACTCGTGTGTTACTTAACTGCATTTGTGGAGCACAGTATGTATATATGTATGCATGGGTTGTTTACTATGCCTGCAAATAATTACACACATGAGACTACTGGAGGATTACATTTCACCGATTCTTTGTTGACGGATTCAGATAGGTACGGTATAGCATTAAATAGCCTTTTACCGATATAGGAATATAATATATGTATTATTAGCTGATGTAGGTATAAGGTATTATAATATTGTTTGAAGAATTTATTTGAATAAATTAGCACATTGTAAAGTCAATCTACAAACAACCAAATCTACAATGCTTGCTGACGAAGGTGTGTAAAGCCTACTCTGTCCAAATCCAAATTTTCAATATCACATACCTAAATTGTAAATGAATGCAAAAACTACATACCCAATGCAAGGCACTAGTAAGTCATTTCGAATTTTAAATTGAGAAATTATTTTATACCATAGTTAGCAATTGTAGGTTTGATGAATTTTTTTCAATTCTTAATTGTAAATGTATGTTTGAAGCTATCGTATATGAGTGTGAGTTTTTCATAACCAATCAGTTGTCTTTCTTTTGTATTTTGATTTAGTCGTGTAGACAGTTTTTTGTCCAATGTATTCAAATTTTAAAACATTGAACTATTTGTAATTTCACTAGTTAACAGTATTTCGAACGAGAAGCATATAGCTTTCTAATTTGCAGGTCGTTATTTCGTGGTGGTTTTTAAAATTGTATGAATAGTTTGCATATAATTTGGCACTTAGGTATGCATAGACACAAATACAAATCATTGCCTGAACGTAGATTATTGAAGTGTACAAAACACAACAGTAAATTATTTTCAATTTCACAGAGCTATACCTATATCCTACAGACTGCAGCTGCATCATGACTTGACAGATCCTACATAGCCCAGAAAAAACAAATGATAAATACTTCTCGCTCCATACAATTTATTCTGTGCTGGACGAATAATGGGTTTGCAAAAGCGACACAATTCCCTGTACTCTCCACACCACATCAACATCCACAGCAATCAAGATAGATAATCCCGCATATTACTATTACCTTTTAAATTCAAAGGAAACGACTCGTACCCACACACATACACACGGTCCAAACTATGTGGGACATGTATACTTTATGTATGTAACACAAGTCTTTTATTTAACATTTCTTCCAAACCCGACCAATACAATCTAGTAAAACATAAATTTGCAAATTTCCACAATAAATTCCTCAAATTTTGCCATTAATTTTAAGTGTTGTATCGTGTAGCCCATCTCACGAGTGAGTTCATGTTCGCTAGCACAATCCCATACACAACTCTTTTCAGTTTTCACTCGTCGACTGAAATTGAACCCTTTATTGCTTTCAAGCACACAACACAACCCAACAGTATCACATAGCATAAACGTGAACGCTGTATATACCTAAACACATATCTTTACACAATTACTACTACCACCATATTTCTTCTATTATATCCAATCACCTAAATTGTACACTCTTCTCATTCTCATATAAAATATATTCATATTACTTACTACTCCATTTGACCGTGCATTCTTCTTATAACTCTTCTGTAGGTCTAAGCTCACGAAACAGCAGCATTAACACTGCAGGAGCGAAGTAGAATGAAATGAATAGACTTTTTAATGCCTTATAATTTCGCTCGATAAATATAACTAACTAGCAGTTGGAACTCATTCACATACACACGCAGTAGTATTTTACTGAGAAACGTGTGTGTGTTTGAGCCGAAACACACACCAGACATATAACATATACAAAACATCATCATCATCATAATCATCCTCGTCAAATCATCATGCTCATCTTCTTCTATTCAAGAAGATTGTATACACACCATACAGACCTTCAATTTTCGTTAAAAACATATACCTTCTTTAGTACTAACACTCACACAGTCACACACAAGTCATTTCGTCTTACATTGCATGCTCTTACGTAATATGCTTTACTTTACATGGCAGAGTATACTATTTTACTTGACTACATAATAAATACTATTTGCCCACACATGTATACTAGGTATATTGTAGAAAGATACAAGTACTTACTATTATTTAGTAATATTGCATTGCAGCACAAGGCTTTTGTAGTCTGCTCTCCCTCGGACATTAAACATGGATTCAATTCAGAGTTAAATAATATGAATTGCTGCACGATCTTCATTCTTGCCAACATCAAGTAACGCAAGTCTAGCGAAATAAACGAATAAAGTATTGTAGCGAGTGAGTGAGTGCGGACTGTGGAATGAGAAGATCCACAACAACACACTTGAAATTTTCAATGCAATATGCATGCATGCATGCATATACCAATACAATCAAAAATGCAATTCAGCTAACAAACATTCGGATAAAAACAAAGAATAAAACATAAAGGACCATTTCCAACCATACTAGCATGTCTTCTGACCATTATTTACACTTTTACACGTACGTCTACTAGTGTGATGCATGTAAATTCTCGTATTGCAATGCAATACACAGCGATTTTTAACTAAACCATTCAAAACTTGTATAGTCAGCGTATTATAGTTCTTATACACAAATGCTGTGCCCTTAACCTTATTGTAAGTGCATCTTGTTCATCAACTAGTATATTACGTCTACAGCTGGTGTTGCGTTTCCAACAACTTTTCAAGCGATTCATTTCACCTGCATGTGTTAGAATGAAAATGAATTCGTGTACACGACCGTGTTTCTTTTATTGAATTTTTTTGCGCTTTTAACTAATAGCAAGGTATAAATTTTACTTTATACAAAACGCAAAGGTATATTATAGAAAGGTACCTATATTGCAGGTATACTCCTGACTTTGATGACTAACTATTAACTTTTGTACTAATGTAACCTTCTCTCTTCTTTTCTGTGTTTATGTATTTGTGTCTGAAGTATTTATATACTGAAGTCTTTGAGAAACTAGCAAGCTAATTCCTTTTGACGTATTGTAGCAAAAGCCGATCGGTTTCATTTGTACGCTATTTCTATTGGAGGTAATTACATACAATGAACACAGTGAATTGAGATTGGAAGAGTACATTTAACGCACACATACTAACATAACGCAATCGTGTATGAAATGGTTAGAAAAAGAAATTAAACCCTTTATTGCATTTACCATTAGTAATATTACTTATACACAATCACACATAGTAATAATACATGGGGCTAAGATATTTGGGTTTGAATCATACAGTTAGTCATACACATACACAGCAGGCAAGGCAAGTTGCAATAAACCATACAGGTACACAATTCCTGGTGGCTAAGGTATAGGTAGGTAAGCACAATGTAAATGTATTATTATACCGACAGTTTGCAGTATATAAAATTATTCTGAAGGATTCCTTTGTACTTTGCTATTGCTTTACTGTGGCTTTGCCTTTGGTTATAAACAGAGTAAGTATGCGAATACATAACATAATAGTGTGTAGAGAAAAAGGTTTTGCTTATTATTCCCATCTAGTCAGCAGACTCACGCGGCTACAATAATAGAATGGAATAGAATATAAAATGAACTAGATATCCACACGTTATGCATGTACGTAGGTATTAGCTGTATAACACACACAGGGTTTTCGCATGGACATGACAAGTTTAGCTTTGGGAAACCGAATGTGCACAATGCTGAAATATACGATGGATGCATGTGTGTAGTAGTTTAGTAGAAATGTATGTATATGGTAGAAATTGCTATTATGTTATGGCTTAGCGTGGAAAGAGAGAGAGCTCTGTTTGGGCTTACGCTACTTTACTTAAGGTCTTTTGGCCTGTATGCATTAAAACCCGGTGGAGATGATCTTTTGTTCGCTTGCGTGACTCTATGCTCGCAACTAGAGCTACCTACCCCTTCTTCTTCCTTATATTTCAGTTCAATTCAGTTCGGTTCAGTTGAATTTTGTTGAGAATCCTACATTGCACCTTTCCCACCCACTTTCCCTCTCTATTGTCCACAACCTTTACGGATTTTATATTATTTTCCTCACTGTCTCTTTCTATGTCCACTCCAAACACACACTAGTGCTTTATTCCAAAAAGAGTCTTAGCGTTCATCCTCAGTTGTCATATAAGTGCTTCTACTATCTGCAAAAGAGTAACATAAGTGTAACTTGACAATTGTCAAAATCCAATAGGTATCATATAATATTTACATGTACCTATGCCTACCTACTGTACCTACCTAGTCAAATGCCTGCACTTAATATTCCTATCTGTATTGTGTAATAGCTTGACAAGATATTCTTCCCTTTATATTTGTATTGATACAAAGGTTTCAAGCGCAGGCACACATAATTAAAACCAGGACATAAAATAGCAAAGTCATACACATGTTATAAAGTTACTATTGGTTATTGTAGTTTCTTATTGTTAGTCCTACTTTTGCAAGGATAAGTTGTCATTTTAAACAATCGAACCAAAAACATAAGAAAATAATTATCATTTTCATTAGGTAAATCTAATCCATCCATCAAATTTTTCTGGTCAAACTTTTCTGATTTAACAATTACAACAAAACATTGTAAATTGCATTTAAAATGTATCGCTATGGATTAAAGTGATAGCTATGTAAAGTATAGTAGAATTATTATTTCCATGTTTAGCAATGTATTATTATTTATAGTACCCTTTCCCATACTACTTATATGATAATTTTTATTTTCTTGTGAAATCGAGTAGTAAAGAACATTGGACAAACAAACTTAGACTTTGAGGAAGAACCTCAAGAGTAAGAGTTTCCCCACAGAGTTAAAGTCTCAGTCTCAAATCTCGATTCGTTCCAATTGCATATCCATAGCCGTCCGTCCGTCCCCAATATACTACATGGGGTATATAAACGCACAGCACACTCACATACACACATAAAATATAGAAAGAGAATAGAATAGTAGTACACTCTTTACATTACAAAATACAACTGAGTGAGCTCACTAGGCACTAGGCATCATTTATATCTACACAGAGAGCGAGAGAGAGAAACATCTAATATGTATTTGTATTGTGTATGTGCCTATATAGTTGGCGTTCTGTGTTTAACGAGTACAAGAACAGAAACAGGATAAAACCATGGAAAAGGCAAAGCTAGGAGCAGGAGCAGCAACAGAACTCTTCGGGCTGCTTGCTTTCAGTTTCGTTTTCATTTCTGGAGTCTTTTAGACAGAGTAGAGGCGGAGAGTAGTCGAAACACGAATAGAGCCAAGAGCACTGCAAGCACTCAAACTGTAAGTTTCCACGGAGCTCTCAGTCTATCCAGAGTTGCGCTAAGGAAACGACGTCCGTGCAAGAGTCGCTCAGATTTCCCACAAGCCATACGTTCTGAAGGACTAACAGATTTAGTTGGAAAGAAACCTGGAGAATTTTCAGTCGAATTTTTCTAAATGCATTTTCTATTCGTTGCTCTTGCACTTAAGAGACGTTTCACACATAATTTGACTCAGTAAACATTTTCTTCACTTGGAACTAATATAAGTACATACACTAGAGTTCTACACGAGTTTGTAGTAAATTGTAAACAATCTTGAGAGTTGCACTGACTGTGTGTTGTGAGTTTAGTGTGACGGAGACTGTCTGTTAATATTTGAAGTATAAAAAATCGTCTTTAGCACACACAATTACACATAGAGGCAAGGAGGTATATTTATTATATAGAGTTATCCATCTGATTGGAATTCCGCATCTCGACGAGTCTCTACACGTGCAAAGCGTTTGAAACATCACGTTTCATATATCTGCAGCAGCACTCCGAGTGCAAGAAGAAACTTCAATCCAATCTCCCGTTTTGGTATCAACCACTTACTTACTTATCTTGGCCAAGTTGCCGACACGAGGTCGGCAGTTGGGTTTTATTTTGTTTTCTCAACTTTTCTGACGCAAAAGCAAAAACACAACTCAACACAGACTAACATCCCTGTACAAAACTATATGGAGTTGTTGCATAATATGCTGAAGGCGCACTATAAATAGTAATAAAACTACTATGTACTAAGAAAAGGAAGGAAGTGAGAAAGTCAGAAATCAAAAACGACAAGCTAAGACTTATACGGAGTACGGCGATACTATTTTAACATTAACTCTACTATTTTCAAAGTAAGCAGCAATTGTGAATGAAATCCTGGTGTAATAATAATAATAGTAAACCAGAAAAATCAAAACTTGTTAAAGATAAATCTTGTGAGTGACTTTCCGTGCACGATTTCACATGTTAGACATACTGAGACTCAATTAGTACTTATCAACGCAAGCAAAGGAGGAAGAGATCGTGAAAACTGTATTAGAAAAAGTTAATTCTGCTACCAACTCCACGAACTCGTCAAACGAAATAAGAAGTTGGGTATATCAGCATTCGCATAATATGCTAGTTGCACTGACTGTGAAGAAACAGCAGTTTTTGAGTTTTCTAAATGTCAAAACATTGGTAACACTTTGACTAACAAGCATAAGCGAGCGTAGAGCAAACAGCATACGTTTCTCACAGTTTGTGTGTTTGTAAGCAACATTGATGAAGTGTAGTCACATACATTGGAAATCAAGTTTGGCTTTATTAGAAAAAAGGGAAATTGACCTGAACGAGTTGAATGAAATATTGTTTTCTTTGAGTGTAAGTACAACAGTGAAAAGTGACTTTTGGTTTTCGTCTTTGATGACAACAGCAGTCAAGACGAGTCTGCATCAGTAATAGACAACAACAGCCGGGTGACATTCATCCTGCCACGCACAGAGCAATACAAATAATATAAGCAAACGAACTACAGCCGAACTCTAGCTGAACAACGATATACTTCTTACTCCTACACTCGTAAGACTAAGAAAACTTGAATGAATGAAAGCCACAAAATCTCATCCCCTGAAAAGAGATAGAGATAAAGACAGAGAGAGTCTTGGAGATACAGAGGAAAAACCGAAGAGAAACAGTGAGCCTGAAGGAGTTTTGTTGTTTTGACTTTAAAGGAACTGACGAGACGAAACTACCAACATCAACATACTTTACTTACAAACTACTCCGGAGTATTCTTCTTGGTGTCTTAAGTCTTCCTTGTGTGTGTGATGTCTTATGTGTAGATCTGAAATCAACTTGAGCCCCTGTCTTGTCTTGTCTTCATGCATTGACTTGAATAAAGCTACAGTCTGACAGCAACAAACCAACCGACGAAACTAACTTCCTTCCGTCACAATTCAAGTTCAAATCGAAACTTTGTTTATGCACAAACTCTTCTTCTTCTTCATCTCGTCCCACCAACCAACTGAATTTACATTGAAAATTCCAAGTCTCCTTCTATCTCCAGCAAAATATAATCTAACTTGACTTACAACAAAGATCACAAAGAAAATCTTCATACATACTAAACAATAACAATTTTCTCATCCTCCTTTTCCATCCTCCTCCAACTCCTTTCCTCCCTGGCATTTTCCCACAGAGAAGAAACATTTACTTTTCTTCGGAGTTAAACAGTTGGTTCGTTCCTTCGTTCGTATACTTGTACTTACTGAAAACACTGTGCTGCTGCTGTCATTGACAATTTTCAAATTAAATTCCAAAAGTCGATACCCGGTGAAAAGCGAAAATAATTACTGGTTTAACTTACCCTCCTGGTTGAAGGTTTTACGCAAACAAAAAGGTGTGCAGGTACCATTGCAACTGTTGTAGAAGTCTGGAAAATAGAAAAATTATACGCTAGTCCACCCACTTCTTTTCAACAAGAACGAAAACCCACGCCAAACTCCGAACTCACCGGTGAAAATTGCAATTCCCTCATGGTTAGTAGTTCCCGGCTACATAATCCTAAAACTGTAATAGCTTACATAACACAGTGAAAAGTATTTATTGCTTTTGCATGAATTTGCAGTAGTTGAAGGAGGAAAAACAGAAAATTCAATAGCAACCAACATATTGCCAACTTAAAACAACAAAACTCTACTACAACTACCTACGGAATTACCTATATCAAAGTTTCCGTTTAAACCAGTCAGCTCAGCCCTGAAATAAAACAAGCAAAAGTTTTCACATGCACATTCCCCATTTCATTATTATTTTCTGGTGGACAAGCTCCGAGTAGGCACAGTACAGTTACAGAGTTACAACACAAGTGCATGTAAAGTAGTCGGGAACGTGTTGTATTGTGTTTGTTGTTGTTCCACTCGAATTTAAACAAATCCAGACAGTTACATCAATCGAAACTCAAACGCTTTTTGTGCTCCATTACTACACAGTACATACATTCATTGTGTATTCACTTTTATACACACTCTAAAATACTCTCCACTAACCTACAAAAGTCAAACAATAGTCCTATATACTGAGCAATACATGCTTTTCAACAAAGTCCCTTTTACTTCAATTACGAGCATACTTGTGCAAAAGTGTTTTTCTAACTGAACTCAACTACTTACAACCACTACACAGTACTGAGTGCCGTACTCTCCCGAATAAAATAAACTGTCAAACTGTTCTAGCATATTACTAAACTACAACAACTGTAGTTACCCGACTAGAATACACTCTCTACACAAGAAACACTTGAAAACTTTATAAACTTTGAAGAATCTACAAGTTGGATCGCAACTACATTACTAGTAGTACCGTACCTATACCTGCGCAACACGATACAGACTTGTAAGTAGGTACCTACTGCTTTATCAAACACTAAACCTCCCTGAAACATAATCTTAACAACTCTGCATACTACTTGAAGATTTACACAAAGGTGAGATTTCTCTTTGAATCATTATAAATGTTCATTTTTCATTTTGCTTTGACTCTCTATACAATGCAGCACTTATACCGTGTGTATTTTATAATAGGCAGTATTTAAAATCTCAACTTACTTTTTACGTAGGTAAATTACGTATAGTGGTATTTGCAGTAGTGGTATGCATTTTTTGTCTTTCTCAATCTGCATGTAAAATCATAGAGCGTCTATATTTATAAAGACGTCCCTTAATAATGTGGTCGTGTACTTAAGTCTATTCATACTAACTATCAATCCAATTCATTTCAGTTCACATGACATAACATGGGCATTCCTAAGTTAAACAGTCTACTAGCATGATAGCACCTTTGTGTTTGTGTAATAGAATATAATTAGAGTCTATGCGTAGTATAGCTTTTCTATTGCTGCCTTCCGTCGTTGTGCTTTCGACAATACCTCAAATAAAGTGTAAAGGTGAATGGGCACTGCAAGTGGGTAATAGTCTAAGTGGTTCGTGGGATTATTATGTATATGATATCACTAGGAAATATAGCAGCATAAAAGATCTTTAGGTAGCACAAATATTTCCATTGCATTATAAAATATATATTTTTGTATATGTAGTCTAGATGTATAAAATTTGTAGATATATCTTTAATATATAAATAAGTAAGTTCATTGTATATTTGTATAAGAGCAATTTCGGAATTGAAAAGGTTTGAAATGCACTCCTCTCGGGTTGTTCTCCATTTCTATTCTCTTTTTCTTTTGGATTGGTGCTGTTGTTGTAGTGTGTTGTAGTGTAGTTGAAGTAAAGTATAAAGTAGGAGAAGGAGAAGGACAGGCAAAGAAAAGCAAGACACAAGACAGAGGCAGTGTCGGTTCTGGGCACTCATTCAGTTGTTGTGTGCAGCTGAGTAGAATTTATTCAATACACTTGGAGTTTGGTCAGGATGAGGTAAATTGGAGGTTTACTGCTCACAGCTTTGCTCCAGTCCTTTTGAAGAAAAGAATAAGTAGAGAGATTGGAGTCAACGTCAACCGAACCTCCTTCCCATCCCGAACTAACCGTTTTATTTTGTCGACAACAGAAAGGAGAAAAAGACTTGCAAGGCTTTTGTGCACAGTTTTTCAGGGTGAGTTCACAAAACTGAATGCCAAGCGTGTTGTGTACATAGGAGTGCCTAGTAGTGGCAGTATACGGCTGTATAGATCCTTTAGAGCTTTTATATTATCATACTACATACGGGTACCTATACTACTACAAACAGTTAAATTCTCTGAACCAGACAAGAAGGAGAGAGATGCATTATTTTTACTGTTTTACATAAAGGCTCTATGAAGCTACGAAACCAGACCAAAATAAATTGTGTGTTACATTCATTCGTACAGTAGTATGTACATAGGTAATATAGCACATACATACATATTCTATACCTAAATATATTTGCATTGGTACTAGGGTGGTGTGTGTAGGATGTATGTAGCTTTTATATTACATGGATACGCATAATCATACATACACTATGTACACTGTTTGTACCCATATACACAGTCATGTCATATTACAGCAATAATATTATTAAGAGAGTTAGATTCTGAGAGATTTTTCTTTACTAAAGCTTCTCCCTCTCTTTTTCTTTCTTCGTTTGCCCTATGTAATACTAGAGTACACACATCACAGACATGCTATTTGTTATTGAGATTTACATTCAGAGACTAACTGCTTGGATTTTCCTATACCTTTTAATAATATGTCATAATATGGTTTATGTATAGTAGCTAGTATTCACTAACAATAACCCCAAAGCAAAAAAGAAATCTTGAGGTAACTCACAATCAGTCTGTAGCAATTTACAATGCGTATGCGTTTCATATTTATTTAATGAATTGTGTATTTTCAATTGAATAGTAGGATACCTTCAACCTTGTTAAGTCGATTTGCTTTACCGTACAATCAAAACAGTTAGCGAATTCGAATCTATTATATATTGTTTATATTTATTAGTTGATTCTCTATAATAGTTGTGTTAAGTTTGCGTGTTTAACAATGTTGTGCATGTTTTTTCAAAGTGCTCAGGAAAGATCAGAGAAAATTTAGTCCATTTGTTTTGTTATAATAATGAAGTTATTTGAAACATAATATTTTGTCCCCATACTGTTATTAGCATGGATGTTTGTGAGTGATTTATTGTGTATTATGTTATTAAACTAAGAATATTATTTATTTAACTCACATAGCAAACTATACATGTATATTTGTGTGTACCTACCTACCTAACTATGTACTTTGATGTTATTGGATTTTCAACCTTCTAACTTAAATCGTGGGTTTGTGTTTGACGATATATTCAAAGCTATTGTATGTGACAAAGATATACCGAGTCGTATTATTCGAATATTTTTAATATAAAACACAATTTTTCATTCTTTGTGGGTATACTGGTATTATTATTATACTGCGTGCACTGCATTCTCCTACTCTACCTTTGAAAATTGTCCATAGAGGTTATAACAAGGTTGGAATATTTAAAGCATTTCTTTGGACAAGTTAGATTGGTCAAAGCATGTTTGAAACGTTGTATGGCTGCACTGGTGGTTTAGAATTGTATGGTAGCACTAAACTCAATCTGTTCTGGTCAGAAATGGAATGACTTCTTCCCTGTAAAAATGACTGATCTACGAAAGATTTAGCAGTCGGTTTCTCGGGTTTGGTTTACTTTTATATGCGTTTGGTTTGGCTGTTTTTCCCTGTCATTGTCAGCAGAAATTGTAGTAGCAAGAAATACCGTCTCAATTTCACAAAGAAGTCTATTAAGGCTTATAGCCATGTGGACATGGCTGGCAATATTTCATACGTTTATGCATTCGTTTTCATTTGTTTTCCACGTTTTCTTATCACCTTTTCTGGACTACGTATAAGTATATAAGTCTAAAACCGTGAAAACGACTTACTCTTTTTAAGTCTTTGTGTCTTACACCGTTACTGTATCGTAAATAATAAAATATCACTGAAAACTTCATATTTCATACACTTTGCATGGTATTTTCAAGACAAGAGTTGCACGAAACTTCTTCATACTAGATGAACATTTCAATATTCCTAGTCCTTCCACTATACAGTAACCGTATAGAGTATAATTCATATAATATAGTACAGCAGTACAGAAACTGTTGTTAATTAAATATTGAAGTAGTACGCGAATATTTTGACTTCTGTAAAGAAAGTAGGTTGTATATAAATTGTTTAAAATACTGGCACAAGTAGCAAAAGTAAGTTAGACAATAAATCGCCTTCCACTGCACTGCACTTAAGTTGACTTAACTTTTCATCATTAAAATGAGAAGCAAAAATGCAAATGAAATGAAATAATTTCCAGCTCGCCGCTCCTTTGCTGCCGAGAAAATGACTTAAGAGTCGGAATGACTGGTGCTGAAAGGACGCTATCATAATTCCCACAGTATAATATTTGTATAAATCTACAGCACTAAAACTAAAATACAATACAGACTTAAAGGCCAGAGTTTTGCGACATTATTTTACTTACACATTAAGTATTCTGCTCTATGTATCTATACTGCTCTATATATATTAACCATGTAAGAAGATGTCACTACACACTTGCAACTTGCAAGACTCCAGAATAAAGACAGACAGTTATTGCACTCGTAGTGACAGCGTATATATTTACTAGTAATTTTTAAGAAGACCAAGAGACGAAACCAAGGCACCACTCACAGGACAGGCAACTAAACTACTCACACAGTACAATACTCTGCCTGTGTCCCCTTACACTCGCTCACATACACACGACAAGCTTTATTCTTTTCTAGTACTTATTATTATTTCTATGAAAGAGAAATGTACTCCTCCCATTATACACATACTACCTAATAGTACCTACTAGTAAAGACTACTCTTGCCATTGTGAACCAAAAGAAGAAAAAGAGAGAAAGAAGTCTGGTAATAAAACCCTAAATGAAATACGCTCATGCTAGTCGTAGTAGCAGTATGTATAAAAGGTAGCTGAAGATCAAAAGAAGGAAATGAAAGTCTTCCTATTAAGTCAAGCCAAGTAAAGAGGGAAAGCAAGCAACAAGGAAAGCAATGCCACTCACAATCAGTGAAAGCAGCCGAAGAGTATCTTTTTATGAAAGTATTTCCAGAATACCTACTTATTACTCCGTCAGCCAACCATTCGACTCTCTTGCCCTTCATTTCGTTTGTTTCAATACATTCACATCTTACAGACATACTGCAAGAGCAGTTTCATCACTGTATAAATATATCAGTATACACAATACCGTGTATGTGTGTATAGAGATATGAATGCTGTTACACACTACACAAAGAACCATCAAGGACATGTTACAAATGCAACGACATCCATGTACCTATGTATAGATTGTACTGTACTTCAGTAGTAACAACGCTAGAAACAATATTAGTATAGAAGAGTGCTTTGATACTTTTAGTTTCTTTTTGTTAGCTTTTTACCTTGGTTTTCCTTCATCCAAGAGATAAAGAAAAAGAGGCAGGTTGCTTTGCAACAGATATCCTGCTAGATGTATTTTAGTGTACGGGAACATTTATCATTTATGTGATGTGAGGTAATAACACATACTACCTACCAGTAGTGTACTGCTATGCTATTCTTTCTTCACATATAGCTATACACACTACACACTACACACATGTGAAATGCTTCCTAGTACTATAGTACTAGACCTACAAGGAAAAAAGCAGCTAGATGTTTTCCATGACTTTTCTTTATCTTTTAGCATTTTAGTGCAGTATTAGTGTTCTGTTGGATAAAACACGATATCTGTGTCTTGTGAACTTGGCTATAGTATTTAGACATTTTTTGGTGTCTCTGTGCATTTAGTATGTATGATATTGCGTAGACACACTACACTGACTGGTACGTTCAAAATGTCTACGTTCATAGAGTACACACTCTTGGTATATATACACTACACAACAGCTACAGTGAAAATGGAAAGTACTTTCTTAAGTAGCTATGAATGGATGTGTGCATTTGCTGAGAGTTGAATTGTTGGATGCTTCTTTGCTTCTCCCCGTTTTCGGATTTTACTGGGCTGTGGCTATTGCCATATATACTGATATCTTCCCTGTGTGTCTTTATTCTTTTTTCAAGTTTACTTTCACTTTGCTTTACAAGAAAGGCACCCTTTCCAAAAAGACTGGATGAGTTATTTTGTATTGTGCTAAGTTTTATACCTAGCCTACCTATATATAATATCAGGGTATGTAATGTGAGTAATGCTGCAAGACTATCATTTGCCATTTATAGTGAATATGAGCTTTTGTACAAACTAACTCCTTGCTGCAAATATTTCCTAGGGTTTTCTTACAGAGTCGTATCCGTATCGGGTTCTTGTTTCCTTGACGTATCTTTATATGCAATATAAAATACAGAATGTAGTGCTGTTTTGTCCCCTCTTTACATATTATAAGCAGAGAAATTCGATACACTTCTCCGGTTACACCTTCCGAGCGTTGTGGTTTTTATTTTGTACATAAATAATGTTTAATGCAAATAATAGTTTTTAATAATAGAGTAAAACTTGAAGTGCTTTACATTGTAAAGTAGACAATAAATTAAGTTTCCATTTTTGATTTAGCTTTGTATGTAGGTAACTCATACATATAACTTCACACCGTGAGTGTTAAGATTTAGTACAAAAATAATAAACTATTACTCAGATACTAGTAGGTCTGGTATTCCATTGATTGTGTTTCGATGTTTACATTGTTTCTCTACACCTGAAAATAAGTTGTCCAATTATTGTATTAGATTTGCGAAATTCAAATTCATTTAATTATTATAGTATGAACTCGATTACTCAAAACTGGGAAGTGTTATTTGGTTGATATTCGCAGATGGAACACGGGTGAAAGAAAGAAGTTTGTTTGGCACTGCACATAGTTCATAGTGTTGGTTCAATTGAAGCACATTGCATTAATACGGCTTCATTGTGTAAAAGCTTGTGTTGTGGGCACTGTGTAAACTAAAGAGGAATTTGCTTTAGAAAGCTTCGGAGAGTTGAATAGAGTTGTCGGACGAAAATAGTCTTGTATATAACAAAACGTTGTGAAAGCCCTGGGTGCGACACTTGAGCCCTTGCAATTCAAGCAGGAAAGCACAGACTGAAGCGAGTTGAACTAGAAAATAAAAGGAATAATAGCTGTTCCTGTCCCAATAATATTATTTGAGAGTTGGACATATATTATTACACAGGATAACATGACTCTTTGGTATTTCTCATTAAACCTTGTGTAAATCATTGACATTTATTTCTTATCGCATAGCCTCTGTGTCTCTGTCTGTGTCTGTATCCTCCTGCGATGAGCTATGAACGAATATAATATAATAAAAATGTATATGTATGAACTTTCTCCCTCTGTTTCTCAACTTCTTTCTTCTTTTCCATTTCCCCTTTACTACTACCACTATGTACAACTACATCCAGCCCAAAAACACTAGACTGAGTGTACATTTACTTTAATATAAAATACTACTGCTCCGTACCCGTAAAATCATATAAACATACTCCTACACAACTACTATGTAGTATACAAAGGCAAACCTTTCCTTACGTTTCCATCCCATCAGTGCTATTACTGCATTTACCATATAACATAACGGCAACGTAAAATAATACTAAATGAGCATCAGCATTAGTAGCAGTAGTAAAGTTTTGTTTGAAAAGTTTGCTTTGGTCTTGCTGCACTTCTGTAAGCACACACATAACTATAACACATACATACTCCATAGCTATACATAAGTACATCTATACATGTCTGTACCAAGGCTGTATTTAGTTGGGGGCAATTGCCCCCTCCAAAATCGGAAAAAAATAGATTATTTTACCAAAAATTGCAAAAATTATCGCGCTACGCGCGAATTTGATGTATTTTAGAATAATTTCGGCTTAAAATAGATAAAAATTTTCGCGCTACGCGCGATAACTGACACTATTGTGCACCATGTTGGTATTTTTGCCCCTCCCGAAATAGAATCCTAAATACGGCCTTGGTCTGTACACAACTCATATACTTTGAGATATATGTAATATGTAATCGTCTGCGAGAGAAATATCAGCATTCAGTGGAAAAGTGGCTGGCTACATAGCTGCTAATACTTATCCATTGAATTGTGCAACGGCATTGCTTGGTTGTAAGTAACGCATTTACTACTACGTTCGTACTTATTGTTACAACTTAGGTTATGTCATGTCAGGTTAACTTAAACTAAAGCGGAAAGTTGAGGGCAGAGTTTTATACGCTCTCAGGGTTCTTCTGTGTAGAAGTATCATTTCTCTATACAGTATGCCTCTCCTACAGTATATACCACTACTTATATTCTCGTATACAAATGCTTGTTCTTTCTCTCTCTCTCTTTTAGTCACAGACAGTGTTAGTTTTCCTGTGTGCTTTTGCTGTACGTACAATACTTTCATGCAATGCAAGGCAAACCAAGGAAGTTAACTAAAGTTACCTACCTACAAGCAAACTCAGCAAAGTTCATGCAATAATTTAAAATCCCAAAGCTGTGAATAAAGTGTCGGCTATGTTTATAACAGAGACAGTGCCCTATACAGTAACCATCTCTATGGTGGGTCTGTATAGACCTTTATGTATGTAGTTTATACCTATGCACATATTGCATCATGTGGTAATAGTATTATAAGTGTAATATGTGTTTTCAAGCTAAACTGTGTGGTATTAGACGAGATAGTTGGGAGTGTGGTGTCGGAGGAGCAAGGAGGGAGAGTTGATATTGTATATGTAGAAAGATAAGAAGTTTAAAACAATGTGATGTGCGGGGAGTAGAGTGAGTTAAAGTATGTGATGTGGAGGAGGACCTTTCCATAGATACCGAAGGTCTGTATGTAGTAAGTATAAAGTAGTACATGGAATAGAGTGGGAGAAGTGGATTTTCATTTTCAATGATTTCCTAGCGAAATGGAAGAAAAGTAAATTCTTGGTTTGGTTTGGTTTCTTTACGTTCGGTTTGGGTGAGATAGCCTTTTTAGTGTGTGAATTCATGTAGTGTGATGTATACTGCTGAACGAGTGAGAAAGTGTGAGAAAATAGTTCTGTGTAGGAAAGTAGGAATAGTATGTACTGGATATAAAAGGTTGGTAGTATGTATGAATGCAAGTTGTTTTAATATCGTACCCACCCGTTCCTATCACAGGAGAAGCTACCCGTGTCACATTTGCTAAGAAATACGGGTGTTATTAAGGTGCCCTAAAAACTACCCTTGACTCATTCTGGTCCTATTCTGACACTAAAAATAAGTTAGTACGAGAGAACCTTCACAGTCTACTGTGATGTGACTGTGGCTCAAAACTCTTTTCCTAAAAGGGTTGTTCTAAGCTCGTAAACTCGTTTGATTTTTATTTGCTTTCTTTTCGTGAGGGGAATTTAAATTTGTTCCGTTAGACATGGATGGACACACAAGGCAAGGCAAAGCAAGGGCACGACACGAGTAACACTTTACACAAAATAGTAGAGCGAGTGAGAGAGTGAGACAAAGAGAAAGAGAGAGACAGAGGAACCAGTTGATAAAATGAAATAAATGGGCTGTGGATTCTGCCTGGCAACACACGAAACACAATTGCATTGCACACACCAAGAATTTGCAAACAAATTGTTTTACAATGGAGAATTATACATGTTACACTTAGTGGGCCAAGAAAATTAATTACTAGCTGCCACCTAGGACGTTTGCCAAAATCTACAATGTGTGTTACTGTGTAAGACCTGACCACTCAAGCAAGTGAAATCCATTAGGAAATAATAATATTATTAATGTTAACACAGTATCTAATGCATCAGTATAACTATACATACTACCTACTACTACTACAACAAGCAAATCAACTTGCTCAATGAATAAACATAAAAGCAGGGTTATGGTGAAATGGTGAAAGCCATTTGGGTGTGTGTGTGGCAAATACCTGGTGCATAGATTTTGCATTAGTCGAAGCCATAAAATGAGATTTCGCAATGCATTTACCTACTACTATATACTTGCTTACACTTGAGTGCCATTTCGAAAAGTAAGCACTAAGTACCCAATCATTTTATGCTGTCATATAAACCTTGTATAGCTCCGTGTATTATATTAATGCATGCTTTGAAGCACTTTACAGAGTTTACACTTTACACTCACCAACAAATCCTCTATAGCATTTCTGAGAATTCATTTAAGTCAGCTCTACTTAGTTCATTTCACTCAGAGTCGAGTCGAGTTGGCTAAAACCGCAATGGAAATATTGCTTTGCTGTTTATGTCATCGCGTCAGCGTCTCGCTTGCGTTTACATTACTTTACTTATTCCTCTCTACTTACTTACTTACACAACACACACTTTCCATACAATTTCTATATACATACACAATGTGACTAAAACATGCAATAACATCCTATGTACATACTATACATGAAATACACTAGATATACCTAACTTTAAGCAACATAAAGCATCAACTTAACTTGCATTCATTATAAGCAGTGATACGCACAGCATACTACACATGTTATGGAAATGGGAGGATACACTAATGTAAGTAGCTTGGGATGCTCGTGTCTATCCTGAAAGAAAAAAAAGTTTGCGAAAAAAAGCTGAGCTTATCGACACCCATTCGGCTACCCAAGTGAACTCAACTCAATTCTCAGCGGAGAAAGCACTCCTATATAACGTTTTACAGCAGAAACTATAACAGACAGAAAAGACGTGTAAGTAGCAGGGAGGAGAGTCATACTAGTGCTACATAGAGATGTATGAACATACACAGTAGTACATACAAGAAGTAGCGAAAGCATAAAAATTATTCGGAAGGAAGCCTTTCATCTCTATGTAAAAGCTATAAAAAGAATTTCCTACATCACATCTCTTTCCATACAACCAGTCGGCTCAAGTAAACATTAAGTCGTCGTTGTCCTCATTCCCGTTTTTTCCTCTTCTGCTTTTACCGTCTTCTCCAATCCACTCTTCTGTTAGAATCCTTTCTGTAGACGAAGGTATGTGTATTGTATTGTAGCACACATATTTATTACACTATATCTTGATGTTCCGATTGAATCTTGTGATATAATATCTACCTACTTACGTACTACCTACAAAAATAAGCTACATTTCTTACACTGGCAAAGTTGTGCTGTTCTGTCAGAGTTATAACATAATGTAATGCTTCTAGGTATTACACTGTGTATACATAGGTACATAATCCAATAATATTTCCACCTACATTTGCTACACATAGATGTATATGTATGTAAAAGGAATATTATAGGATTAACTTCACTATGTGCAATGTTCCGTATGATTTTTGTGCTTCGATAGAATAATTCAAATACATACAGTGAAAAATATTGTGTAGATAAGACTTAGGCTTGTTGTGCATATTGGAAAAAGAAAAATAACGAAATACAGAAGTAATACCGTAATAACACAATCAATCGCATTGGAATGTGCAGCAAAGCAGGTTCTTTACATATAGAGTACAGCATTTGCCATAATAATATTTCCAACTGTGCGGATGTTGGTTGTTGTATGATATGTATTATGGCAATGTAATACAATTCCCAGCAATAATTTCAGTTTTAGTCTAGAGAGACTTCAAAAATGTCACATGCACTACATTTCTTTCTTACTCTCTAGTATATACACTTATACACACATTCCTATGTAATGCTTATTGTAGTATGAAAGAAAAATATAACGTAATGTGTATAAAAATACACAACACACATCCCATCATCCATACCACTATGTACTATTCTATTCTACCACCAAGCAACACCAACGGGCTTTGTATATTTTAAGTGGTGCCTTGTGTACTATACTCCTATATGTAACAGCATGATGGTTATAGTAATGTGTACTTGAAAGCAATACAGTTATTCTATTGCTATTACTCCTACAGTACAAAAGCACAGTAAGTACTGTAGAGTACAAGTGCGTACGTTTTAAGTGTACATAGCGCCGAGTCTTAAGTAATAGTGGAAGACGGAGCTTTCTTTAAGTGTCTCTTTATCTCTTTGAAATGCTATCTATTGTGCCTCTATTCGGGTTTGTTGTTGTTGTGTGCGAGGAATTTCTTTCGTATATAGTATGAGTACACTTAGTAGCATAATATGAAACAACTGGAGACATTTTGCACTTGTTAGAAAATGGGAGCTGTATTTTCTGTATATGTAATATTGTTATCCAGTGTGTGCGTAATAGAGATACTTGAGTCTTTGTCGTATAAAATGCTAGCTACTCTATAGGGAAATATTCTCATTGTATAATGAAATAGCAATAATACGTACATACTACAACAGATTCATATCTTTTGCTTCACATACACAGACACCGTACGTATGCTGTAGTATGAGTGACATATAATATAATATAAGTGAACTTATATTGCTAAATATACATAGAAACGTAAATATACTTTCTTACATAGAGAAATCTGTGTTTCTGCGTATTTCTAACATCTAAGCTCTCTCATAAAGTAAATTTGTAAACAGGCGAGTCAAGGAAGGCACGTAAAGTAGCAATAAGATCTATGATATATAATAACAGGGAATAATATGAGCAAAATTTGAAGAGACACGAAACAACGCCTCGACACACCCAACTCTAGAGAGATTGTAGAAAGAGAGAAAGAGAGACAGATAAACATTGCATTACTTTTGGTGCACTATGTCTTTATATTTATGCTAAGACTTGATATAGGAGTACATAGTGAAATTCCTTCGATTTTCTACTTAACTGTGGCTGTATTCTATTCTGTTACACGTCTCGCAACAGTCGTTGTGTATAGAAGTAGGATCAAAAAGTAGGAGAAAGAGAGAAGTTGTTTGAGTAGCAGTCATGGGCTTAGTTTCGCTAGTTTAGCTGTAGACTGTGACTGAGAGTTGCTTTCCTTGTTTCTCAGTCACTTATTTCTCTTCAGATTTCTCTTCTTTGCATCTGCATTCCCATAAACATGCATTTATGCATGTCTGCATCCAGGCTATTCCATATTTCACAAAGTTGGCAGTCACATCAAGAAATTTAGTCCATTTTCGTAGGGAATGGGTGGACGCGGACAAAATCGAAAATGCGGACGTGAGCGCTTAGCCAAATATGCGCCCTTTCATTCTCACATTATCTAACGACGACACATCACAATACCATGTACTACTCCTCAACATCACTTTCCGCACTTTCTCCACAGTTCCGCCTTTTAATACACTTATTATTAATGCAACTTGTGTGGTAGAATTATATTACTATGATTGCGTTACTGTATTTCAGTCTGTCCCTTTCTATCTGTATCTCTGTTGATATTCGGCTGTGTATAGTGTAGTTTATGTATTTATACTGTACAGACATACAAATATGTGTATGTTTAGGGTGCTACTGCCACAAAAAGCGGAATTAAGTCTCTTTTCACTATTACAACGCCAAGATTGTCGTTTTAATGTGACTTGATGTGATGTTAGTTGATGTAATGTAATTTAGCTACTCGACAGTGATAGAGAATTGCATTTGAGCGTATGAATAATGGAGTATTTTTACTGTCATTTTACAACTTGTGCTTATAAACATACATAGTGCATTTACATTACATACCTATGCTATAACATGAAATGTCTTGTTATTAAACTCTCACTCACATCGCATTATGCCTAAACACACAGAGAATTCTCTAAAGTGTGTCTCATGTACAAAAGGAGAATTTAAACATTAAATTCACAATTCTATGTTACTTTTAGCATTTATGTGAATGAAATATAGTAGTATAATATGCATACACTTAAATATCACCCTCATAATTTATACTAGCTATACAATATTATGTCATAGTCATGTTACATACAAGCAGATAGTATTATTTCGTTGTGTGTACATAATTCTAACATAGTATGATACACAGACTAAGAGGAAAATGATAGAATAGGCAATAAATTGTTGGCACGGATTTGTATGCAAACAATCGCCCTAGTTAAACTGTGTGATCACATCTTTAAATGGTACAGAAAAGCATTCAAGTGCTGCATGTTGGAGAATAGATGTTGGTTGTTAAACGATTCCAGCTACAAAATACTTTTCTGCTTAGGACTACACACCAAAAGTACTTTTACATATTAACATTCGTTTTAGGAAGACTGGAGGTATAGGTACCTATAAAATAATGTGCAATGTGTATGAGTATACTTTTTATACACATAGTTTGTAATGTGTTTCCTTTCATTGCACCCTTTGCCGCACAATCGTGTGAGTGAGAATATTTTAATACTGTAAGTACTAATGTATTTTCCTTAATGTGCACCGAGAATGGATGTAGTACAAGAAGTGTAATGCTTGTGACTTCTACCACCATGGTGTGTAGTAGTAATAGTAGTCGTTGTAATATAATTCGATCGGACTGTGTATATATGTAGGACTGTGTGTAGTACATAGCTAATAGTACCTAAGAGTCGTAGTCAGAAAAATCTAATGGAAAAGGTTACGCGGGCGGGAGAGCAGGAGCAAAGCACCTCGTACATAAGATCCCAATCTAATCTAATCTAAAGTGAACTAAAGTAAAAACTCTGGCCATTTCGTGCAGCGCCTACACGTTCTCAGCATAAAATCCGTCTGTCTGCTCCCGTTCAGGCCAAAAGGTCGTATTCAACACACATTAGACTAAAACACACTTTTTCTACCTTTCAACCACTCAATATGACTTTTTGTCCAGGACAGCACAGCTTTTTCTTTAGCAACACTAACACTAATACACAACGATATCTGAATATCTGTTTTCGGGAGCTCGGTGTGGTGGTCTAGTGCATATACCTACTGTTGGCTATCACCGAATCTAAAACTACCGGGAGCCCCTCTCTCTCTCTCTACTATACATGTTGTGCTATAAATAAATAAATGTGCACTACTGTGGTCACATACACAAAGACACAGCGAATGCAGTTTTTATTTTGTTTCGTATACATTGGGGCACAGTTAGTTGATTCTAATATACTCCTAGTAGCACCATTGGGCGGAATTCTGATTTTCTTTACAAATCCGGCTAGATATGGAAAAGTGTGCATGCTATAGTCTACTTAACCGTACCTACCTTACCTACCCAACCTATATACGTAAGAAACGATGCTTTGTATAAGGCAAAAGGAAGACTTTCATGGTTTCGTCTGAATTTATACACTCAAGTACAGCTAAATACAGTAATACTGCGTGTCTGTATGCAATGGGAATGGCACTACATAGGTACACACATAAGATATACATTATACATAAATACACGTATTAGAATTGGAGGTAGGTATGTAGTGTATGTGCGTAGTGCTTAGTTAATCCAAGGCGAACCACCAGATTTCAAGTTGAGTTGACTTTACTACATCTCCAGCTGCTGGAATGCTAACCAAGTTTTCTGTGGTTATGGTTCACTTTAACTTTAACTTAACTAAAGTTTACGTTGCGCAATGTAAGGCTGTCTTTCTGTCTAGTCCTTTGGTCTCTACGTGTCCAAGTTCGCAACTTTCCCTTAGAGTTTCTCTCGCAACCAACTTTGTTCACTTTACGTCGAGCTTTGCGTAGCGTACAATTACACTTCCACCACACCACCATCGCCGTTTGTATGTGTGTTTGTATGTGTGTCTCTGTGTAATACGATATAGTGGCTAAGTAAGTAGTATGTATTTGTATATACCTACGGCATTGTAACCGTGGCTGAGTTTTTGTCTGTGCTACTGCTACAAATACTAGTAAAACTGTTTCTACTGTAGGTACTTCCAAAGATAATGTTGCGTTGACGGAAAACCGAAGGAAAAACTAACAAGAAGTAATGTCGGTAATGTGTCGCTAAAAGTCTATAGAACAAAATGGGCAAAGTAGTCTTGGCCTCCTTATTTCTTTGGTGGTGTATGTATGTGGTGGATGAATTCAAAACTTTAGACTTTCTACATTAGGACCTGTGTATGTGGACAAGTTGACAAGAGCCTCGTGTCGTCCGAGGAAAAGGACATGACGTGACAGCGGAGTAGACATTGACAAGGACATGGACAATATATCACTGTAATATGTGTATATATAAGTAGTACATGTATTTATAAAAGATATAGGATTAGGTGTATAGAGGTGTAGTGTAAAATTGCCGACAATAAGAAAAATGTGACATGTTATCGCATTGTAGAGCTTATTTTTTCTTTTACATAGATATTATAGTAACCAGGATGTTCGCAGTAGATGTATATATCTGTAAAAGGATTGAGTGACGCACATAATACAGGTCACTGCCACGGCTCGATCAAATACTAATATCACAAACAAGAATTTCTTACTAAAGTTTGATTCGCATTGTCCATTTTCACATTTGACTTTGTTTATTATACTTTCTACATGTTGTATTACATCACATTGAGATAACGATAAGCTACTACTAACTATTAGACGAAAAAATTGCCGTCTTCATTTTTCTTTTTGTAACAAATCAGCATTCTCAACTTGTTTTTGTTCGAATGTTCACTCGCTTGTGTGTCAAAGGATTTCTTTTTCACAGAAGATGTGATGTGATGGTAGTGGACTAGCAGGAGTAGTCGTAGTATGTAGTTGTTGCAGGAGCAGCACCTTTGAAAGTGTCCGTCTTTGTTCTCGGATGCTCTTTGTATTCAATTGTATTAGCCGGTTGTATTGTATTCTTGTACTATGTAGTTGTATACTGGGTTATCCTCTTGGCTACACCACTCACCCGACTGAACAAGCTACTTTATACTCTACAGATATAAGTTAACCTGGGTGGATATCTTACGACTTCTTCCAACATTTACTTGCGCTTTATTTTTTTTGTCTTTGACTCTTTTGCTTTCAGAGTTGACTTGACTTGCTAGAAGTTGTCTTGGCCCAATATTTATGATCATTATAGAGATGTCAACCTGTCACAGGAGTGAAATAATATCAAAGAGTAAAGCTAGCCGCAAACTTCCGAGCGATACAACAGCTACATGCATCTTGTACAATTCTTATTAGCTATTATTTTATTAAAGAATAAATACTGGCACCATGTAGGACCAGTTCTAGGATTAAGACCCGACTTGAGATGAAATGAAATGCCTTTTAGTTTCTGCTTCCGTCTGTGCATTTCATGTGTGTGGTCAGTCGGAATTACCGATCCCAAAAATACTGCTAAAACACAAACAATTACTTATTAAATTAAACTAGTCTACCTATATACAATTCATATTTGGTGGAAGTACCTACGTTGTATTTTATAAATACATTTTATTGCTACATTCACAAAGAGTAAATTCACCGTGAGAATCTTACTCAAAAATGCACGTGGATTTACTAAAGTCTAGAGACTCAGTGAAAGACAGAATAAATCATCTAAAATAATTCAAGACAAAAAGTGATGTGATTCAGATTCTTTTTCTCGTTTCTGATGTTTCGTATTACGTTGTCAGTCAGTCGAATCCAATTTATGTTGTATGATGATATTGATACATAACCCAATAGTTTGAATCTACACATACATATTTTAATATAACTGTTTTCCACATCACAAGGGAGAAGTATTGCTACTTTGTTCCAATGTGTTTATGCGTAAAAAAGTTACAAGTTACCCGTTTGGGAGATTCATAGTAAAGGTACATGCTATAGTTTTAACTGCATTTTCTTATTCTTAACCTCTTAATAATAGTAAAATAAATAGAAGATTGTGAAGCGATCTGCAAATACTTGTGTGTGTGTGTTGTTTATAATATAAAGCAAATATTATGTGTGTATAGTACAGATGTATGTTAAAATTATAGTACCTCTATAAATTATATGAAGCTCGCACGTCGTAAATTATTTGGATTGAAATCTACTTTCGCTTCGCAGTCACTTCCACTCAAACTCAAACAAGCTGAGATGTATAGAGTTGAGTAGAGCTAAGCCGAACTTGTCATTATTTTGTGTGTTTGTATCAACTTGTGCGTAAACTGTAAGGAAGCAACAGAAAAGAAACCTCCTTGCCTAAAAAAACTACACAACATACACACATATATACACACAGAGTTGTCTTTAAACAGTTAGCGCACATACAGCTTAGTGTTAGCTAACTTATTTTATTTCATTCTTTCTAGCAGAAAACCAAGCAAGTGATGTAGGAGAGTAGGGTTGGATCTTAGTGTGTACAGAATAGTATGTGTATATATAAGTACAAGGCTTGTGTCGTCGTTCCTCTTTCTGTGTTTTACTAAACTAACATAAGTGTATGGTACTTTGGGGAGGTAGAGGCTCACTAAGGTAGTTTGAATCGTACACAACGCACATGTGCTATACTATGTATACCATGTACATACATACAATAATATAGTAAGTGAATGTGAACTCTTGTTACAATCTCTAGACTACTAGTAGCAGTTTTCTGTAATAGTAAGAGTCGTAAGACAAGTTAGCGGGTTTCTTTCTGTAGTTTCTCACTCTACTAGTATAAGTATAACTGTTAGTTGCACAAAGTAAGTAGTAGTGTGTTGCTTAGAGATCAGTCTCCTGTGTACGGGTCATGTTATACAGCATGTCTTGAGTTGAATAAAATAACTCTATTTCTCTGGTTAAGACGAGTTTGCTTTGGTCTGGTGTGATGTCTACTTTTCCTTCTCTTTTTCACATTACATCACTTACTTGTAACATGGAATGAGTCATTATTAATTTGTGAAGCTCTTAAATTGAAAGAAACCTTAATGTGCTCTGCTTGGAAGTTGATTTCCACTCTGCTACACTTTCTGCTACTCTCCCACTCTCTCCCACTCTCTCTCTCTTTCGCCATTTTTCTCTTGCGATCTCTACAACAATTCTCGAGTCCCGACTACTTTTTTCTGTCAGATTACAAACAGTCGTAATATTAAGTCAGTAGCAGTGTACAGTGTATTAACTGCTACTATCATGCAATTTGTACCTAATATTTACAATACTACATGTGTTGCTAACAGCACAAATAAGATTTTGTGTAGCGCTAAGTAATACAATAATGCTGCGCGTTTAATAATCGCCTTTATATATTTTAGTGTGTTTGTGGGCTGAGTTGAGGGGAAAGAATAAGAGAGATGGGTTTTTATTGTGTGGAAAGGATTGCTGGATAATTTATTTGACAACTTTCATTTGTCAAATAAACATGCAATCGACATTTCTTGCTAGTGAATGATCAACTTTATAAAAAATGAGCTACGTTTGTTATGTTACACAATATTGTACTTATATTGCCATGTGTGTGTGTGTGTGATCAATATTAGCCTTTAGAATCAAAGTTACAGATAATTGTAATAATAATAAAAGTTGTATATACAAATAGGTGCTCCTTGTGTGACTGCCTAGTTAGCAGAGTACAGGTAATCAATGAAAACTTGAACACATAATATTAATACCTATATGTAGGTACCTACATAATATGTCAAATTAGTCATGTAGTTACAAGTTACAAATTGAGCGAATAAAACAATTGCTAATAAAACTTAAGATGTAAAAAAATAATTGGTACCATAATGGAGAAGACTAAGAGTTAGCAAAAGCTGCTAATAATTTGAATGTTTCCTTTAATCTCCGAATCTTTGATAGTTGGAAAAGCTTTTGAATTAATTTCTCTTTGATTTGATTGAGAAAAACAGTGTGACCTCCAGTGTTTTCCTTCATTGCTACATCGACACATGTGGTTTTGCATAATTAAACTAAATGTAAGGATTGGTGTGCACAGTGGTTGGTTGGTGTGAATTGTGAATAGTGTGAAAGTGATGAAAGGAGATGAGATTTTGGTTGTGTAGTGCAAAAGCTATTGCAGAGCTTAGAGAGTGAATGCTGCATCTCGTTCAATGAACTGCAATTGTGAATTCCGGTTTGGCTGAAGTTGCACTGCTCCGTTGTAGTAGTATGATATTAAAAAGCATTGAGACCATTATTGTATCTTTTCTTATACAGTGTATTACTGGATATATCAGTAGATATGTTACAATGGCTTCTCTTTTAATGTGATACAATTTTGTATGTGGTATGTGTGAGTGAAAGTCACAGCAAAGCAAAACACAGCAAAGGGAAATGTTAAGGGGAAAGGATTTGGCTAAAGGCCACTTGTCGACTGAACGTGAAATGTGAACAAGGAATATGACATGGACGTCTACACTCAGCACAACAGTTCACTCTCAGCCAAACCAAAGACAAGCCACCAAGCAGTTCATATTTAGTTTCCATTCGGTTTAACGTATCATCTCCTTTTATGTTTCATGCTTCACGCTTTCCCAACACTATCTCTGTCACTCACAATCTCCCAATTCTTGGCTAACTTTTAAAACTTCATAGGCATTCACTTACATTATATTAGTCCAGCTTTTATACAAAACCAGAAAATTATCGAGCGTATAATGTTTACATATTTTACTTACCTTTACATAATTAAGGGGCTATAGTATTAATTAAGATTTAGAATTAGCTCAATCAAGGACAGAATACTACAAATATATTACACAGATAGAGGAAATACTAGTGTACAAAGTGTTTTACAAATCTGTATTCTATTCATAAAATATGCAATATCCTGGGATTAAAATCTCAAAAATATAGGTAGATGCACAGGCACAAAAATAATTGTATATTATATTTAATGTAAGATTTGGACTGGTAAATAATTATAAAAATTATTGAAATAAGGAAAGATCATTAAAAAACCAATACGATAGATATTTATGTTGACTATAAGATCAAGTTAGGTAAACGAAAAGTGTACCACTTTAAATGATTTAATCTACTGAACCTTTCCTGGTTTATTGCCGTGTATGAAGAAGGAAAGATTGTATTCGTGTAGGTATGTACATTTTCAGTAGAATCAATTTGAATTGACAAACACGATAAAGTGCACGCACACTAATCTGATGGTGAGTGCGCATCAGCATTTCATCACATTACTGCAACAAAGGACATTCACATTCATTCCCACTTCGTCACATGCATGACACTACTATAATATAGTGCAAGCGAGTGTGAGAAGAAATTGCAGTTGTACTTTCACGCACTGAATGTCTTTCCCCATAGTCCATTGTGTGGAATTGCCTTGACTAAAATGTAATCAGTAGGAATGGAATGGAATGAAAGAGAGTTTATGGGCTTTCCACTGACTCTTTTGTGTACAATTACATACGTGTACTAACTAAGACCGATTCTCAGGAGGATTCACTAATAGTGGTACTTACATAGGTATATATGTAAATGTCTTCTAAGGTAGACTCTTCACAGTATATCACCTATACAACACTTTTGTCTATTGTATGTCGGCCTTGCAAAATAGAACACTATCTACAGTACCGTGTAAAAGCTTTGATGATAGAGCCGGAGGAAAGTTAGGTGATATGCTTAGGCTATAAAATATAGCAAATTGAGATACACATACTACAATGTAAATCGAAGCTTTCTTTCCACACATAGACACACAATACTTTCAAACCACTATTATTGCACACACTTATTTGTTATACCTATCTGCATAGAAAATTGTTTGCGGTTATATTACTGTGTGCGCTACATATATTCTCTATGCGAAGCAAACTATTCAATCTTTTATAGCGTTGCATTTATTAGACTCTGTGGCTGTGGTTGTAAAGCTGTGAGGCAATACTAAACATACAATGCTATGTATCTGGAGTATATTATACCTTACATACATACATACATAAAAGACGTATTTTCAGCACTATTTTTAGTAGCGCAGAGCATTGTGTCCTTTAACACTATGTGCATATATAATATTATTAAATTATATTATGTACTTGAACATGTACATGCACTATAGCTATTAGCTCTTTGTGATGTGGTCAGAGTCATGCGACTTACATGCAAGAAAGGCCACTGAAATAATAGTAGTAGCGAAAGAAAGGAGTGTAATATAGAATGCAATGTGTTTCCTAAGGCAATATAAAATTATATTGTACAATGCATGTTGTATGTATTGTACGGAGAGAATCGACCGCTCGTGGGTGGGTTGATTGTCCAACCGAACTTAAAGGAAAGCTAAAACTCACGAGCGAGTGAGTGAAAATAAAACCGAAGGGAAACTGTAATACATTACACATACATTGTACTACTATAACATTGTATGCATTGAACCTACTTACAATATAGCATGCATTTACACAGGGACGAATGAAACCACGAAATTCTTTGCTAGTGAAATAAGTACATGCATGTACGTCCATAATAATATTAGCTACTACTACAGTGTGTGCGTATGTATGTGAGTTGTGGTATATATTCACAGGGTTACACTCACGACCACCGAAAAAGCAATTAGAGAGCAGCGTGCTTTTAAACGATAGTTTGCATGACGATGATGAGAATGAAAATTGAAATCTAGGTGATTGATTGATTCGGCCTGTTAAAGCACCTGTTTAGATTCGTTAGCTCTTTCTCTCGCTAACTTTATACTTTTTACTATGTTGGTATATTTGTAGTGGTAATAATAAAATAAAAAAAACATACGTTTGTATAATATTTAACATTCATAATACTACTATGTATTTAGTAGGAGTTTTTCCGGTAAAAAGTGCACTCGGTCTCCCGCTGTGAACTTTATAGGTTGCCCTCCCGGTTGACCTACTAATATTCTCGGCTGCTTGCTACGTATATACATGTCGTTCTCTTTTGTGTGTGTGTGGAGATGGTTAGAGAGATATCACAATAAGTTAAATGTTGAATTAATGTAATTCTAGGTAGCGTTTTCCTGTCTGTTTTCTTTCTGTGTGATGTTGTGAAATGAAGTGAGTGATTGACAGAAGGAAAGCTAACTCAAAGATAACATGTGAGTCGCGAGTAGCACGAAAGAACGCAAAAGTAAACATCGAGAGAAAGAAAAGTGAATCTTCAAATCTGACACACGACTTTGTGTTTTCTGCGTATCTGTAAAACTATTTCAACCTATATCAAATATACTCTACTAACTTAGAAAAGGCACACTTTTAGTTTATAGGTTGTAACACTGTAAATGTATGTATAGCTCTACAATGTATAGCTACACATAGTAACATAACTAACACGACCACAGGACGACCTCGTAGTAGTAGCAAGAATTGGATTTCATTTAAGTGAAAGCTTTTTGCTGACTCGTCTCAATTCCTAAAAAGCTGTGAATGTGAAATGCTCATTTCTCAGTTAAAGATTATTCCATTCTTACTTATCCTAGGTAAGTAATGTGTAACTCAAGTGAAGAAAATCTCGTCAGAGATATATTCGCAAGATAGTAGCTAGTATACGTTTATAAGAATAGAGAAGAGAATAGCAATCGTCGAATCTCTTTTATGTTTTCAAGGAGCAGTCAAAGCAATTGTGCTCAAGATCACTAAAGTTCAGTAGACCTTCACTTGAGCTCTGCTCTTCTGTGCTCAGTCGATTTGTGGCAGGACAGAACAGAACAGCCCATCAAATCTTTTCCAATTTAGGCCATCCTGGCTGAACTTAACTGAACTAGATTCACAAAACCCAGCACCAACCAAACCCAAACCAACGCTGCTCCTTATTTCTCCTTCTTCTTCGTCTCGTATAATACTAACTCTTAAGATCGAGACAAGTCAAGGCGATTCATGTCTCGTCGAGTTTTTCCGCAATGAAATCTTCTTTCGTTCCACTATCGCAGTTTAGCTCTAAAGTCAAGCCAACTACTAAATACACAGCTAAGTTACATGTCTCGTACAACTTGTGTGGTTTTATATCTTTTCCTCAGCCTTCCATTTCCTACTAACCTACACAGCTGTATAATGATGCCTACTAAATGCTACACTACACAAAGTGTATATACACGAATAAATCTATTCTTTCCATTTAGGTATATATTTCTAGTAGCTACCACCTATTTACAGATATACACCTAGTAGCAACCCAATATGGCTTTTGTCTTACTTTCTCTCTGATTTCTTCAACAGTCACCATTACTGTACGATGTGTTTAATCTTCCTTTTCTTTCCCATTCTAATGTTGTGATGGTTTCTACACAAGTTGTGAATGTATCAGCAGTATCTTATTGGCAGTTGTATTACACAGCACGTCCGTCCCAACCCTTTCAAATTATTTTTGTCTGTTTTTCTACAATGTCTTTGTGTATATTATCATTAGAGTCAGCTATAACATTTGTATACACACTCTATAGATGGCTCAGACATTTTATGTTTCGTTTTGTTGTTTTGTTCTTTCGTTTAAACAGTCTCGTAATCTGCTCAACACTGTTTACATTTCTTTAGTGTATATTTTTTGTTCGTTTGCTTTGTATACTTCCCATGATGCTGTAATGTACTGGTAATAATGCGTGATAATAGTTTCTGTGTATTTCACTTGTAGTAATAATGCTACTTACTCATGAAAAAAACTAAAGAAAAAGAGATAACAGTAAATAGAATTTATTTTTTCAATATCCCAACTATTTTTTTACAGAATTTTCTTTAGGTATTTAGAAATACATGAGGACACAAATACAGAAAGAAAGGAAACTAAAAGAGTACGCTATACACTATACCATGCTAGTAGAATTGTACAAGCCTTAGTTCAAATGTACAAGGCATAATATTCTGTATATACATAGATATGTGTATTAGCACTCGCTAACACTAGAAGAAAGGCGATAGAGCTAAGCTATGCCAAAAGAGAGAGAGAGTCAGTTTCTTTCTTCTGTTCGACTCAAAACGATCGATTTATTCGTGAGCAAACTGAACTGAACGCAAGTGACTCGAATAGTTGCCTTTTACTAGGACGAGGACTACAAAGCACAATGCATGTACGTATTAGGTTTGGTATTTGATATATACACTCTATGTATGTATGTACTACTTACTAAAATACTACTAATAGCACTGTGTGTTCCTGTACCATTATATGTGTTTATGAATGTCTGTGTAGCCAAAAGGGAGGTACTCGGAAAGGCAAGGGTTAAAGCGTATAAATGTATTCTTATTCAGCTGATTCGTATTCCTAGCCCATTTGTATTATTCTGCGTACATTCCTACACTAACATTAAGCATCGACTACTGGCATGGCTTGGGTTGGTTATGTATGTGACGGCATGGCATGCCTGTGTAAAAGGAGCCGGATAGCTTTTAAACTAATGCAACGTAAGTGTTATAGTAAGAGAAAGTGAGAGCGCCAAAGCGAACCAAAGAACGAACAAGGCGAGACTGGGCCATTGGTTTACTCGACTTAGTTTTTCTTTCTCTTTTCATGCAAGTACAACAGCTACATACACGAATGCATGCTCCTACGACAGGATTGTGTCGTATCTTTCTTCTAGTATGTACAAGAGACTGTATACTAGCATTGATGCCCGTCGTATCGTATTCAATGTGTATTTCATTCTTTATTCTTCTTACATGCACTACATTGTTGTACTCTCTCCTTTACAGAGCCTTGTACTTGTATACATACTCCTTTTACACTACACACTACACTGTGTAGGAATTTTAGTTTGGTGTTAGACTATGAACACAATGTATTTGTACAACTTAGTATAGAGTTCTTGTGAAGCTAATGTAAAAATATAGTTGAGCATAGTATTAGTAAGAGTGTGCTACTATTTTCCCGTTTCTTCTTTCCTTGTTCGTGTTACACTGCATCACTGAGAGTGGAATTTTCTTTATACTCACTCTTTCACTCTTTGTACTGTATGTATCTGAAGGTATTTTCTGTGTACTGAGTATGTATCTATTTGACAGTGCATTCTTGTTACGTCCAAGTCCTGTTTTCTTGTTTTGGCATTCTATTATAATGCTACACAATGTATTCCTTCTTATAATGTGTTTATACAGTAGACCAGGAGGAATTCTGTCTGTAAAAGAACAACTGCTGGACAGGATGGACATAACACAAACACATTCCATGTGTTTGTGTGTGTGTGTATCCAGCTTTTACCATTTAGTTAGTTTAGCCAGAAACTGGAGCAAAGTAAACCAAAATAAGTTGAGCCTGTGTATACATGTACGACTAATATCTAAGAAGAAAAGGATGATAGGATGATACATACTATTGTTGTAGCAAGGTAGTGCAGTCTGTGTGCATGGAGAAAGTCTGAGGAAAAAACGATATATCTAAAGCCTTGACTATGTTCTGGTAAACGCAGACCGGCCGGAAGCCGTTGCTTTGCACAAAAAGCCAACTACTGCTAAGCCTTGAAGAACTGCAAACAGAATCGAACGGAAGATCTGACATGTTATGGATTTAATATTATTGCCGCTCCTATTGCCTCCTGCCATTACTTTAACGAGCCTTGTGTGTCTGCAGTTGAAGCGTTAGGATAAATAATAAATAGAAATATACGTAGGTATCTGTGTATATGGTGCATATTCCTATCTAGTATGGCAGTACAAATGTGTGGGCCGTAAACCTAGTAGATATAGAATGTATACATACATGCATAGTGCCATCATTTCGTGTACAGTTGTAAAAAGTGCAGGGAAAGAAAGGTGGAAGTAACTTTTCTACGCTGTAGCAGTGCATTCTATTACACAGACACTATAATTCGTATAAAACATTGAAGTGTCTTGTGTAGACACGAAACTGTTTTGCACTCTATGCAATGCACTAGTACTATCTGTGTAAGTATGTGTGTATGTGATGGGAGAAACACACTCAGTCAAGTTTGTTCTACTCTGGTTCACTTTTACTATTACCCAGCCAGGTCCGACTTATTGTGTTTGTGCAGAAAGACTGAAATTGCATTAGACAGGCAAGGTGGCTTAAGTAAGGTGAAGGGTTCGGATGGAAAACATAAAGGTACATACAAAAGAATGAAAACTATTGCTTTCTCCAACCAGGTAGAGGTAGATAAGATACTATGAAGTATTTGTGTCTATGTACTATGTCTTGCATACACAGTAAGTGCATGTGGGTGAATATATTACGTGTAGTGTTCTTATACATGGTTTTACTATACAGAATTATACGAGGCGAGACAAAATACGAAAAATAATATATGAAAAGACAGTAGTGAAGTTGAATGGGGTTAGTTTTAAATTTGTATGTTGCATATGTCTATATACTACTCCGTAATTCTGTGTGAACCTTTTACGTTGGCACATTTATGTAAAATACATCGGATTCCGCTTGCCTACCTCTACCAAGATAGCATGTGTACATTCTATGAGCTACATTTCGTTTCCATTTCCGTGTTTGGCATTTCAGAGTTGTAGTTGTAATAGTAGCTGCCGAAGGTGGATTTTTGCAAGAGTCTTCTTGCTTGTCTTGAGTTATTTGTGCTTTTCTGTATGCCTATATAGAACTGAGCTGTGTCAGTTGACTTATTTTTCGCAACTTGCCTCCGAGACATTTTCTTGTAATATTATAAAGACGATTCTTCCACTGCATTGTTTACTCTCAGGTTTCTCTTGTTTTTAGAATGCCGTGCCGTGTTAAAGAGAAAAACTTACACAAATTGTTACTACGTAGGTGGGTGGGTATTGTTCTGTACTTTTGCTTTAGGTGCAGGTATACACTATAGTATACGATATGAAATAATGGAAACGTAGCAAGGAAATAATAATAATAACCAGAAGTGAAATAGGGTGGGATAAACAACAGTAAAATGTAATTAACTGAATTGTAAGTGAAATGTGCAGCCTATAGTACATTACAAGGATTGTGCAAGGCTTTTCGTAATGATACAAAGGTATTATATGTACGTTATTGTTATCTGTGTGTCTTGCGAAATGTGTTTTTCTCTGTTTGTTGTACAAACATCCTCCAGCTGTGTATTACATTACAAAGTGAATTTGAAATGTGCTTGTGTAATTTTCCTAAATGGGTTAATGATGCAGTATGAGTTCTTCTGCATGTAATGCAATGTGAATGTTAATGAAAATTGCCTGTTGAGCAACGAAATGTTAATTTCTAATTTCTATTCAATTTGCATGTTTTGTTGATTCTCAGTAAAGGCTTTCTTATAAGCTATAAGGTTTCTACAGCTAAATGTAAGTACTTTCATTTTAGAATAGGTTCCCTATACACTTACACAGAAGGTAGTGACTTAGTCAAATTGTCTATAATATACCTGCCTAAGATGTACATTCAATTCTACGTAGTGACATTATACTAATGTTTATATACATACTTCCTTTTTCCTTTATATTCCGCATCCTTGTATTGAATAGTGAAGATGTTTACAGTGAGTTACTTTGACAATCGTCAGCTATGTAGCAGAAACACATTCGGAGAGAGATTTATTTCTGTCATGAAAACTACGGGGAAGGTTACAGGAGTATCAGCACTAAGAAAAAATTAAGTGTATTGTTCGCTTCGTCGGATCAGTCTTGACTTGACCTATCGTGTCCTTGTAGCAGTATACTTCTTGCTGCGAAAGGGAAAATAAAAGACTAGTCACTAAGCACAAAGGAATACTTAGAATACTTTATCATTATATCTCTAAGTATACCCTACGAACAAGAAAGAACGCGTATTATAATAAATGAAGCTGATTCTTATGTCACACTACCCTATACGTATTCAATTTTAGACTTTTCCTATATCCCTTCTGTATAAAGTACAAGGAAAAGGTTATATTATAATTTGCTATAGCTGGTATCATTTGCTTGGGAAGGAGTGTGAGTGGGTTGAAGCAATATTAAGAAATTCTATCCAATTCTTGGGCTATTATTCTTTTCAAGTTTTGAAAGCAGTGCTAATGAAGACGCTCTGCTGCTTTCCTTTACAACCACTTCTAGCCTATAATAAGTATCAGTAGGAAAAGTGCTGGAGACACATTGTGAGTAGGTATATTAACTAAGAGTAAGTAAGTCGTACTGATAAATAGCATAAAACTGTGTTGTTACTCAAATTACACCTATTGTGTCCTATTTGTATGCTCAAGATGCTAGACATAGATTATTTCGCTTGTATGGAGCCTGGTATACAACGGGTGTCACGTACGCGGATATTACTTGTATATATATACCTAACCCTACACGTGTATACAGATATACATAGCAGCAACGTGCATAAAGCACACTACTGTCAATATAATTTATTCCACAGGAAGAACGATAGTTAAGTATAGCATATATTTACAGGAATCGACCATCCATTCATTCATATATAAACCCATTATCTGATTGAAATAGCTATACAATACACGTACTAATAGTGTTTACCTAGAAACTTGGCATTGATGTACGTATAAAATACTGCGTTACAAATCTGTACTTATAAAAAAGCTGGTTACTTACATATATAGATAAAACATTTCTATTAGGTACTAATACCTACCTAAAAGAGTATATGTACCTAATACCTACCTTTCCATTACAGACTCGCAAATTACATTGTTAGTATCAATATCTACATATTTTATACAGATTTACATGTACATGTCATATATGCATAGACAGATGCATAATAAATGTTTTAACATCGTGACACAGTAACATCCTAAATTTACTTCATTCAGGTGTCAGGTGTGTGCACTTAGGATATGAACGCAATATTATTTTGTATATAAACGACACAAGACGATTTACCTGCACCCTTGGACGTTTTTATACCTGTGTCTTCATGAAATGCTAATACTAATTATACTTTTAAGACTATAATTCAACCTATATGCCTTGTTTCCATGTTGTATGTAATAACAAGGAAAGGAAATTTGTACTATGTAGGTAGAAGCATGTGTACTATGTGTATACCACAAAATTTGTACACCATGTATATTTGGTTACAGTGTTATAGTATTGGTTACAAGGATTCTATATGCCTATGTATTTTGTCCCGCATGGTAGGTAGGTACATTATACGTATGCGGGACAAAATGAAGTGAATGAGTCTGATTGCCTGAAAGGCTACGGGAGAAGACAAGCAAGGGTAAGTTGGAAAATAAAGTACGCTCCATTTCTCAGAGATAAACTTAGGGATAAGAGTAAAATGCAAATCGAATCAATTCACTAGACATAAAACATCCACAAGATACAAGATAAGGAGTGTGAAATATTGCCGAGGAGATAAATCAATGGTCTCTCGGCATGCTCGAATGCGATTACAGACTCTGCTGTGTTATTATTGCATTGTAGTGGAACTAGGTAGTATCGTATGCCTATACTAGTAGTAATACCGAAGTCATGGAGTTCCTTGCTTGTAGTAGTAAAAGGTGTGCATAGGAAAGGTAAAGAAAGTTGAAGGTAGTTGAGTTGGTAGTAGAATTCTTATTGCAACAACATCATTATATTACAACACTTGAGGAAAGCTGTATGTATGGTGTAGTATGCAATAATAGTGTTTGTGCTTTTACTGTATATTATATAACTTGTTCATTTTACGTTAGGTGTTTTATACTATGTACATATATATACATAAGTACTCAGAACACTTAACGTAATAGGTATCTATGTAGGTATAGAGTTTTCACCGTGATATTTTATTCGTTGAGAGAGAGAGTGTGTGTGAGAGAGTGAGAGAAACTATGTAGTCCTTTAGGTAGAAGTCTATGTACTACTAGCGTAAAACACGGATCCGATAGTTACATACCTAAGTAAGTAGAAAAGGAAACTCGTGTGTAATATTATAGTTTGGGAGTGATGTGAGTGCGAGGCACTCGACAGCAATTCCTGTTTGAATTCTCCTATTTCGTTCCTACTTTCATACATTTTACCCTTTGTGGATATTTGGTATGGAAAATGGGTTTGACATGGATTTGTAGTGTATGACTCTATGGCTATTGCATTCACACAGAGTGTTGCTCTGTGTAAATTTGAGATAAAAAGGCCCTTTGTTTTCCGTTAGCTTGAATTCCCTTTATTTCAGGATTTGCGAGGTTTCTGACATGTTATACGGCTTGGTTACTTTACAACACACCTATATTACTACTTTTCACTCACACTCTCTCTTCCTGCCTTTTAGCTTTTTACCACTTTTTCAAAACATACCTACCTATGGTGCTTTATACCTTTTTTCTTTCAGATATATCGACAAATATGTACTTTCACACACTGTGTGATTTTAAAGAAGCTCATTTCCTTTGAGTTTGTACTTTTAGTCGTTATTGAATGATATTCTCTTTTGTGAACTTGCATTATACAAGTTACTTTTACCCACATAAAAGTAAGCAATGGTCTTTCTTTTCACAAATCACATAAAATTTGACATGATTTCTTTCAGAATATTTGAAGTTAAAGGTAAAAGAAATATTACTTGTATTTGTAATTCCTCTTTAGAAATTGAGAGATCACCTTTTGCATTCGCTGGCTACGCTATATCTATTCAGTATAACTAAAACCTACACACCTTATTTAACTTATTTGTAGTGAAGGTAGGGAGTACCTAAGTAGTCTTCCGAGAAAAGTAAATATACAAGTACTACAAACGAAATAACTTGAAAGATAAGTTGTTTATGTCTAGCCATAGGAAAGTAATATGAATTTGGTGAAGGGTTATTAATAACATTTTATTTAAGGGGAGAGGTAATTAATTAATTACACTAAATGCTTTAGATAGAATTCCTTTGGAAGTTTTAGACGATTGTGATGACTGTAGGCTTTGTAGTAGCATAGCTGCGTGAGACACACAATAATAATGGTTGTTGGACTGGGTGCAAGGAAACAGAGCAAGTCAATGAAGCTGAAGCTGACAGAAAATTAATAGCAGCACGTTTCATTTAGGAAGAACAGAGTTTCCGATTAGCCATGCTCTGTGTTTCTCGCTGAGACTATGATTCTCTTTAGTGTTCTCCTCAGCGTCCTCCTTTCCGCTTCATGTTATATCCAGTTGTTTTGGTTTGTTTTGTTCAATTCATCTCCGTGTCTCTATTTCCAGAATAACCACCGCCACTGCCTTTAATGCACTGTAAAACACATCCTATCCTACTATTCCACACTTAGCTTACATCCTTCTCTCTATGTACAATTGTATATCTCACGTATATACATAAATGTATACAGAAAACACTTTATTACATTAAGGATGAGTATAGCACGCTTGTATATTTGTGTCTAGTGTATTTCTTGTAGCTTGTATGTGATCTGTAAGTACATACTTAAGTACCTACGTAGACTAAGTACCTATATAGGTGAGTGTACTGTACATATTTTAGTAATATTATTTTAAAATGAAATAATAATGGATTTTATACACCAGGGCTGTATAATGGTTTATTGTGCGTATTGTATGTGTTTAGACTTAATAGGCTACACCACAATAATAATACAGCAAGTGAAGTTTAGGAGGCAAAATGATTCTTTGCGATGAAATACAAAGATTCCTTTTGGACTTCAAAGAAAAGTTTGTTGTTGTTAAGAGTAAGAGCGGTTGACTCTTGTATAAGTCAAGGTTTCTACAGAAATGTTTCATTCTTCGCCACGGATGGTCGGTATGGATGGACGGATAGAGGAAAAGACAAGACAGTCTTTGGTTAGTACAAATATATATAAAGAAATGCTACGTACAATACAACAGTACATTTCTTGTTGATTCCTTGACATGAGACTGTACAATACAAGGCAAGTCAAAGTGAAACGGAGCAAAGCTGAGAAACAAGCAAGGAAGCAAAGATTGGGTGGATTGTATGTATGTATTGTACTATTCCGTGCTTGCACTATAATCTGGTGTCGGAGATTGAGTGAAGTGTCAAGGAGAACAAAAGGGAAACTTGTACTTTTGTTGTTCTCGTCAGAGCTATCGTGCTCTATTACATTATGTTATGTAATGTGATGTTATGTATGTAGGGCTAGTATCAGTAGTCGTTGATTCTATAGTCAGTGAGTGAGTTAGTTATGTCTTTGGCCAGCACTGTCTTTTCTATTGTATTTGTGGCATGTGATGCTTGCTTAGCTTGGAGTTCCTTCTTGATGCCCATTGTGTTTATAACAGTGTTACACTACCAGTGTAGCTAAACCTAACCCGGTATAATAATAACGATGATGATGATGATGATGAGGGGTTTGTGTTTTCTTTCCGTTGTTTTCTTCTAAAGAGATATAACATGATCTTTTAGTGCTCGTTTGTTTGAGGCAGTGAAGTGGGCACAGAAATAGGCAGGATGTTCTTTTCCTTTCGTTCTTTTAGTTTTAATACTATCACTTTTAAACGTAGGAGGAGGAGGTGCTCACATTCACACTTTGATTTTTAGATAGTTCTGAGAAATGTACCCTGAATACAATACACAATATAATTTGGGGCGTAATTAATGTAACAATATATAATTGATCATACTATTAACAGAATTTCATTAAAACATGTAAAATTGACATTTTAGTTGTTTTGGGGTTCGAAGAATGGCATCAATCTACTAACTTTGAAAGTAAAATTTGTTAGTTTTTGTATCAAAAACAATTAATTGGAAGTGTAATTATTATAAAGTAAGGGTTTTGTTAAAGAATTACAAATTGAAAGTTAGAATTTACAATGCTGATTGATAGGAAAGATTAGTTGAGCGTTTATGCATAAAGAATTGGTTGGGAGCATGCTTCTTGAATTGCTGTGCAGATCAGATTTGATTTATACTAAGAATGATGGTATGAAAATTAATAATCAATTTTCATGTTGCTTTGCCTTCCTTTATGTAAATACGTAAGTACATCATAACTCTGTGTTATGTTGAATCAAACCTTGGAAAAAACAAATCCACAGGGCAAAGTTTACGAGGAAGAAATTACACAGCAGTTGAATATCAATGCAGACGGTGCTCTTTGTTTCTCGTTAAGTAGGGATCATATAACCGCCCTTGCAGGTTGTAAACTCTCTTTCGCTCTGTGTCTCGTTCCGTTTCTGTGTAAAAAGAAACCGAAGATGGTTTTCTTTCGCTTGTGTTGGTGTTAGTGGGTAGTAAACGATTTCATGAGTCCTATATACGCGTCTCTCTCGAATGATGCATCCTTTTCACTATACAATGCACACGTACTCTCATATTGTGTAGAACATACTATTTTGTACACTATAATATAATGACAGATAGTTTCTCTCGTAATACTTTTTCATTTATACTCCTATACACATACAACCATACCCCTTTATGTATTATGTGTATATGTGTAGGCATAGTATCTTATTTCATCCTAGATATCATATAATGTAGTAAAAATAGCGTAGATCTGAACTTCCTTTATTGTAGGCAATAATAGAACTGCTGCTATACTAAATGCAGTGCATCTCTGTTCTACTATTACAGTGAAATTGCTCAGGAGCACAAAAAACATCTTTGAAATCAAAACATCTGTAGCAATTTGGTTTTTATGATGGGCTATTATTATGATTATTACTAATCTTAATGCTATGCTTGTCTATTGTCTATGTCAGCTTTTTATATTTGGCCCATCCATCAGATCAGGTTAATTTAACTTACGCAGGAACTTTATTGCAGACTGCAGTACCTACTATGTTACATCTAAGTGTCTGCCATGTGTTTCTTTACAAGTATAAAACTGTCAGATACAACAATACTAAACTTTGTAACGTACTAACATAACAGGTAACAGGTAACTACCTTAATAATAGTTCGAACATGCCTTCTTTACTTTTAGCCTTGTTGCTTTGTTTACAAAATTTCCTACTCCCACTGCAATTCCTCTCACTATGTCTCTTGCTGTGTGTTTGCCTTGCTTTGTAGAAATAATGAGCTCTTGTAATAGAACTTGTACGCACTCCTCCTGTTTGTCAGTAAAACTCTGCGTGAACTATAAACTATAAATAGAACCACAACACAAACTATTCTGCATTATCGGTGTTCATTTCTGTGTATACTTATTACGTATTCAGAGTGTATCGTGGATTTCATTCACATCTTCTGTAGTTTAGTAGATCCAATGATAATATTCACAGCAAACGAGACTACATGACTTTAGTTGTTAAGTGCTGCAATCAGTAAAGCTATATATTATACATACCCTTCTATACATACACTGTATAGAGTAGGAATATTACAAGTAGTTAGTAGAGTGCGTTTGTACATTGTGTAAATGCATAGGTACTTTAGGTACCTATATTTATATCTTTGTGTAAAATCATAATAGTTGTAAAGCGACAGACAAAATGGAACGAGCTATTGCGACTACCAAGAGCTGTAGAGTTGCTGCTAGCAAAAGGAAGAATCGTGTGTATTGTTTAGTTTAGGAAAATGAGCGAGAGACCGGAATTTCCCTTCAAATTAACCATGGCATTAGGTAGACATCCTTCAATTACGATCAGTGTTATCAGAACCAACTGCATGTTCCCGGAGGTTTTATAGTCTGTAATTTGAGTTGGTGATCGGGTGATAAGAATCTAGAGCATCCAATAGACTTCTACACTGCCGCTCCTTCTGGAAACTATGAGGGAATGAAACAGACACTACGAAACATAATTCCCTACTCTTATATTCTACAGCGTGTTCAGAAAGTCACGCTACGTGCATTAGTCCTACTCAATCTCCCACACTCGCCTATGCATTAAATCGAC
>JAQFYB010000123.1:0-80293 GCA_034694085.1 Pogonognathellus longicornis
AGCAGGGACATGAGGCTAGAGTCATTAGGACGTAATTAGGTTGCTGAGGGGCTTCAATTTCTTTTTTTTTTCTTTTTTTTTGATATCTTGTCGGCTATCTTCCATTTTTGTTATAAATTCACATCAGTTGAAGGTGGATGAAGCTGGATGAAGGGATTATTTAATTGTATTTATTTTTCTGAGTTGCGCTACCGTGTAGAGCTCGTTGTCAATGGCAGTGGTGCTGAGCATGGAGACAAGTCTAGAATGTAATGCGATATCTAGAATCTAGATACAACTCAAGTCAGCAGTTGTATGTTCACAGTCAATTAATGTATGATGATAAGAAATAAATCATCAATATTGTAAAAAATAATAGGTATGACCTTCGGTATTGTATTGCATTGTTATCTTCTGCACCAGAAATCTAGACTTTCACTTCGCTGTGATAATATTTTACTTTATTAGTACTACTGTAATACGAATCTAGTTGTAATTAGAACAAATTTTATCGGAAGATATTCGTGTTCCACATTCCTATAAAACATTCGTACGTAAAGAGTAATTGTTAATATATCTGTGTATGTAGGGCAATGTGTTAGAGTAGAAATCTTTTTTAGTACTCGAAACTCATATTCTTAAATGTGTTCTAATATTCGGTATAATAATAACATGTGAAAAATCTTACACCATTAAAAGGTATTTAATATTATATATTATTGCGTATTTTTCAGGTTCGTCCGTGTACTTTTTGCAAAATGAGCTAATTATTAGCCGGAGTCATGCAGAAGTCAACATGACTATTTACAACGTCAAATGTGTTCTCGAACCTGATGATGTTGGCTTTATCACATATAAGATCGCGCCGAGTCACGCTAAACAAATTTGTCCGCGTTTGTCCATCCATCCCAAGTTGGGCCATGTGGAAGTCATTGAAATCCCAAAAGGTCAGTTTTTCATTTATGCAAAAAAGGATAGTCGCTCTTGATTGGAGCAGTAATACCTATAATACCTATGTACAGAGAAATAAATTTTCTTTGTCATTTGTTGAACATTTTCTTTGTATTACACAAACTTATCACGAACGAGTGTCTGCTTCCGTTTGTAAGGGGCTGACTAAGACATATTCGTAGTAAAACGTTTAATTTTTCCAGCAACATTAGGTGATTAGGTTACAGTTACAACGATGATAATTGACTAGGTACATGATTTTATTAGTCTTGTTACTTTTATGTGTACAGGGACTCTAGTGCCTTCTTGTACATATAATATAATGGCTTATCTGAATGGGACTGCCGGTCATCGACATAAATCAAATGATAGCGTGGAACTCACACTCAATATCACAAAACCATCAGAAGAGGAAGTTGTTGAAAACTGCAGACACATGTCACTTGTGAGTACATTTCTTTTTCTCCTACCTTTTAATTGAAGTTCTATTCAAAAACTGTTTTGGGGTGATTTAATATGGAGCCTGATGGCGATGACTATATGGCCAAAGGATAAAGTCAAGCACCATAAAAGTATTTTTTTCATTTCAATCGCACATAAAACACATTGTCATTGTTGCAAAAAACAAACAAACTTGTTCCATGAAAATTAATCATACTTTATTGCGAACAACAAATATAAAGCTTCCAATGAAACATTTTGTAGTCTCCAATCTCCATTTAATCAATTTTGATGCAATAGGAAAAAATTTCCTTGTTTTAATAGTAACATACTTTTGCATAGGTTTATTATTTCAAGCCTATGTTCTATACCAGCGTTGGGAAAAATAAAATACCAATTATTCATGTTTACTAAAATCATTGGTAAAATTGACAAAGTGAAAAATTGTATTGCCAACTTCTACATATATTGATGATTGATGTTGATTGGTTGAGATATTGATGATCATTTTGTCATCTGCATTTCTATGAAATGTCCATGTGACAATAAAGTGACACTATTGTATGAACAAGCTAAAGAGGTGTAAAAATTGTTATTTTTTTGCTGATGATAAATGTTTGCTTGTTCACTTTAGGAGGAAATGTGTTTTGATGGTTTGTCTACCTTGGAGCTTCAAGTTATAGAGAACAGCGAATCTGTGAAAAGCGTGCTTCTTGGAAACGCAGTGAAAGTTTGTGAGAAAGCACCTTTGCTTCAGTACTCGTTGTCTATTGTCGGTACGTTTTTTATGCTCCGTCTTTTTATGTATTCAGTAATTCAGTATGTAGGCAAAATAGTTAAAGAAAAGTCAGAAAAAAGATAAATGATGGCTCAGCAATTTATCAAACTTTCTTCCATTGGCACTTTCAATACACTGCTTAGCATTAGTCTACGTCCAAGTACAGCAGCTGTCTTTTATAAAGATCACGATGTAGTACATAGTTGATATCGTGTCATACATACATATAAAAATATTGTCATGTAATAAGAGACAGTTTTTACTAACCTGTTTTGCAATTTTCATCTCAACCCCTAACTTGGTTGTATTTACGTTTTACAAGCCGTTTGTATTGATAAAGCAAATTTTGTTAACTTTTTGGCTTCAATATGAATTTTTCACAACAAATTACACTAACGATAAGACTTTTTGTCCAAAAAATTCATTGGGAAAGAAAATTCAAAGAATGGCTATCGATGATAAATATAATAAAATACAGGGCAAAATTTGTGTTTAGGAATATTTTGTAAACTATTTACATTTTTTGTATTCACTGAATGTAATTATGGATGTTTTTTAAATTGTGTATATTAGAAGAAGACGTAATGTCTCTTCAAGATGACCACGGAGATTTTCTATTGAGAAACGCTTTATGGGTGAGATCGAATCTAGACAGAGAGGCTACCTCACAGTATAATTTTTCCGTAATTTGCTCTGTCAAAGTGAATGCTACGGATGATAAAAATGTCACAATAGTTGGATCATTGATTGTACTGGATCAAGATGACAATCCCCCGGAATCTCAGATAGGAACTCAGCATGTTACTATTTTTATTGATCTTCGTGAAAATAGCAACGGTGTAGAGGAGGTTTGTTTTTGTTTATTATTCCCTTTATGTCTAATTGAGTCTTTTCATCTCGTTACTGTGTGAGAATCTCTATAATTCTCTCATGTCCTTTATAAACTAGGGAAGTCGTTTAAACACGGTGAATCCCAATGATCTTCTAAGTATTGATCGCGACACGGTTGAAACGAACAACTTTGAAATAAATGCATTGAATGATACCAAAGAAATTCTCAGTTTCCAAACCGTCAAATATCAGGGAAGGCATACAGAAACGACATCAACTGCTGCTATACTTCAAATAGGTAATTCCTCCGCTTTCATCTCCATTTATTACAATGTAGTTACTACATGTGCTAGTGCAGTTAATTATAAGATTTCTGTTGAATGCTTTTATTTGTTTTCATTTGTTCATTTGTTTCTCAGTATTATCCTTAAAATCCATTAAACTTCATCCACATCAGCTCATTTTCCCTCGTCATCATTCATGTAATGGCGTAGCATTTACTGATTGCCAAGACAAAAGATTGGATTTATGTAATTTTACTTCACTTACGTGTAAAAGCAACTGTGAAAGTGTGGTCTATATCGTTGTCCTGTCTATAGCGAATAATCTAAGTGGGCTGAATTTGAATTTAAATAAATAATCAATAGTGGATGTTTTGTGAATCACGCTTTGTTTTTGTTTCAATTAGTTTTGACGAAAAAACTGAAAGACATCCACGTGTGGCAGGATCTGTATTGCGTGGCTGTAGTCATGAACGACACAACGCTTGTCAAGAAGATACCAAATTCCGAGGTAAGCAAGATATTTTGAAACTCAAAGAGTTTTGCGATAATTAGCTCAAAGGCATTATCGCAAAAATATGTAATGTATAATACAAATCATAGAATGCTAAATGAGAATGTCTACTTTGCGCATTGCTGAAAAACTAGTTACATGAAATACTGGACAAACCTCATCAGATAGATGCTTTCTAATTATAAACTTCTGTTCTATTCGCTTATGTGCTACAGAAAAATAATTAACTTTGTAGCTACTGTGCGGTTAACAAGTCTTGTAGTAGATGGATTTAAGATACTAGCACGTAGTTTTTGTGGAAGATAAAAATCATTTTAAGAAATGCTACACATATTTTTAACAATTTCATTTTAGATGTGTCGATGCGAAGTTTTACTTTAATTGCTTATAATCTTGTAAACTTACAAGAGTTTAACTTCTCAAAACCATAAATCAAAACTATCTATAATTTAATCAGTTTGTTCAAGCTAATCTATGAACAATGCAAAACACATCACACTAAAAATGAGAAAAAAACTTAGACGTACATGTCTTATAGCATAAAACACTTCACTTTATCTCTTTACGTACTATTAGCATCAATCATGTCAAAAATGTAGATTTCGGTGTTAGAAATAACTTTTTGAGAGTCCCAATATACTCTTGACTGTGATCCGAAGTGATTTATTGTTATATTATCATTGTAGTGTCATTATTTCCTTGTTTGTTCAGATGAACACAATTTTCATCACAAAATACATCATAATCACTTTTAAGAATCGCATTTCAATGAAATTCGTCCAGATGTTATGTGGAGTAGTAATAACTAGGCGTTTTTCTTATTGTGAGTAAACATTCATGAATTTTATATGAAACTATTTCAGATGAGGTACACAGTGTGCCTTCATTGGGGGCATCGGGCGATACCGGAGCAGAAAACGGAACTTACCACTGAGGAGCTTCATGCGCTATTAAGCAACGGAATATATGAACACAGATTTAATAGAAAATCATCAATGCACGCTCTAGTCATGTATCCATTCCCAGATCTAATCAGGGATATGAGTGAGCTACCCAGTCCTGATCTTAACTTCAAAATAGAAAAATTCCAAGTTTTTTCCCATAATGATGTCGATCTTGCAAGAAATTACTATTATGGTAAGAAACACTGTTATCATCACTTCGTCAATATAAACTACTAAAACTCAAGAGAATTGTTTTATTAACAGTCCTCAAGGGTTTTAATGGTGAACAAAAATTGGGTGGACTAAGAATGGTTTAGAAACCTACTTAAATACTGAAGTGTTGTATCAAAATAAGATACTTTTATTACTAAAACCATTGAATGAAAAAGGATTTCCGGTTAAAACAATCTAAGGATTAAAGTTTAACAATAATTATTTCTCGAAATACATTAATTTGGGTCATTGCATGTAGCAAATTTGTTATAGATTGTACTAGTAGGTCTTAAAGTACAGGGAAAATCGTATTATTATAGATACAACTACATAGAACTCGTTCAATTGCTCATGGATTAAACAGGAAACGTGATTTTTCCTTATACCATAAACACTAGAAGAACCATTGTCCTCAATGTGGACCATAAGATTTAAGCTAGCAGGTACACTGCAACGGTATAATTTTAAGCAGAAATGTGTGAAAGTGGTTCTTCCTTTCATATCTACTTTATCTTCATTAAAATTATATTAAAAATATTAATATGGTTTATCTTATAATTCGGTCTGATTCTTTAGTAGGAGAAACAAGATTTTTGTTTTTGATTTCTGTGTTAACTACATTTATTCGTTGCCCATAATTTTAGCAAGGAAATATAAAATCCTTAATGATTTTGGTACATAATAATACTGTTTTTAATTTTTGTATACTTAGGTACAGAAGACGAAACTGATTGTCCGATTTCTGTCACTAGTAGAACAGGAATCATATATGCCATAAATTCAAATTATTTGAGAGATTCATCAGTGAAGTACATTTCTCTAAGACTCACTTGGAAAGCAACGACGAATGATAGTCAACAAGTTGAAAATGGAGCAAATATAACCGTAAGTGTTTCGAAATTAGATCTTATACGGTATGAAGTGGTTAAAAATTGGATTTTTATGATACGATATACGGCTTTTAGCAATTATTTTTGAATTTGTAAAATTTCAGATATTTTTGGACGGAGATGCGTCGGAGACTGAAAAAAATGAAACATTGTGTGATGCGGGTAGTTGTGCGGAGTTTGCGGAGTCACATAAGTGTGTATCTTCATGTGGATTTGGTTCCGTAAAGAACTGCGTTTGGCTACCACGCCGAGCTCCATTGGAGCAAAATTCCATCGGTAAGTTTGGTTACTGAGCAACTTCAAAAATGTCATTAATGTTGGGGGCTTCTTGACTATAGAAAAGTGGGTATTATAGTAGTGCCATCTTATTGAAGTACAAATTGAATTAATTCGTTACCATATTATTGATTGGCAAAATTATGTACGTGGGCCAATGTAAGTTTATCTAAGAGAGAATTGAAGGGATGCAAAATAAATTGTGTGTAGACGATTTATTTCTCGCGGGTAGATTTATCAGAGTAGAATAGAATAATTTGACACTTTGAGAATATATATATTATATATGATACACAAACCATAGAATGTAAAATCAAACACGATATGTTGTAAACAGGTAGTTGTAGTAGTAGTATAGTAAATAAAATACTCAATTTGCCTTTCAGCTTCTACAAGTAACAGCAGCATCCCAAATCTTGACTATGCAACTTGTACCGCAAGTTTACAAACATGCCCTGATAGAAAATGTGACGAGTTGGAGTCTATGCAACCTCATAGGTGCCCTCAGGATTGCACAAGTAAGTTTTCCATTTTGGTTTTACATAGATACAAGTTTGCATTATATGAAGACTTATTTTTGAATCCTCCAGCATTTGAGCAGCTGGTTGGTGTGAAATAACTAGGCAATTTTCTGTTGCTGTTTCGTCGTTCCTGCAAATAAATCATGGTTTCTGGCAAATGTGTAATATTTGGAACTTCGGTTGACATATCTGTATAAACCTTCGGCCTTACAAATGTTCGGCTCACAAAATTCAAAGAAATTTGTTTGCATCATGCCATAGAATCATTGTCTTTTGTGTTTCCTCCTTGTAATTGGTGGGTAGACATAAACCGCAAATTGAATACCTGTTAGAGAAATACCTAGTATGAATAGACCTAGGAGCTAATTATTAATTCGTTTATATTTCACTAGAATTTATTAGTTCCTAATTTGCCGATTTATTACTTACAGCCGAAGTAAATGGCGTTAGTCGTCTGATACAACGTATAAATGGAGAGAAGTACGGCATTGAATCCGGAATCGGAGTTTGTTCTTGCCACAGCAGAACATCGTGCTCGTGTGCTCATCTTCCGTCTTCCAGTCCGTCTTACGCTACCCCAACAAGTTCTTCTGGTGCTTCTTCTCAGTCGTCAACCCCGCATTATCGTCCAATCTCATCGCATCCCGACGAACCTACTACAGGTTTAATTCAGCCTTCTGATGCTGTATGTGGAAAGACGTGTATGATATTCGTGGTCGTTTTGATTCTCATTCTCATGATGTTCATGTTCTGCACTTTCATTTGCATTTGCAAAGCCAGGTTAGAAAAAAATCTCTCCTCAGGAAAAATGGTTGAATTAGACTCTAAATATAAGCATCTCTAACTTATTGTAACTTTAGAGTTAATTTTGAACCTATCAATAATTTATTAAAACCAATTTCATTCCCTGGAATTCCAATAAGTTCCCACATTATGCTTTCTCCCACACATGATCCACCCGCACTAAGTTGAATCCGAGAACGAATTAAGCCTTAATCTATATCTATATGAAGCCAAAGTTTTTATTTAATTGGGCTCTTGTAAAGTCGGGGCACAGAAAAATAAAAACTGCGTTATATTTTGTAGTTACATCATAGTATATTATATGAGAAAATACTGATTTGTATTTTCTATACAGTACAATTATATATTGGGTGGGTTCCCCCAAAGTGTATTTAAAAACATTCATTTTTGCAAGCTTGTAGTTAGTAGTTTATGTTGTAAAAGATACACGAGTACCGTGCCCTTCCGTTGTGAAGTGGCCTTGATTCCAAGTACTTAGGGTAGGAAACGTAGTATTTTAAGCGAATAACATTTGATTTTTCGAGATACATTTCTGACGAAAGTAAGTTGCAGTTCTATCTTTCCGAAATTAAGTTTTAGAGCTAATAATGTGAGACGTGGAAGAGATTTTCCATACATATAAAAATAAATATATAAGTTTATTTATAAAATCTCTTACGTCTTTTACAAAGATTTCGGATGATTTCAAAAGTATCAGATTATTCCCCGAGGGCAATCAGACTAAGAATCCGATTGTACTAGAAAAAGAACATATCTACGTCACACGTTTATAGACAGTAAAATCAAAGTTTGTTACAGTATTTTGGTCATAAAAGAAGGCTTGATTAAATATGGAAGGGTTTTTCAATGAATTTTTTAATCAAAACCAACAATTTAGTAAAAGGTTGAGATCTTAATAAAATCAATGAATCATAAGGTTGTTGCACATAACCGTAATCGATTAGTATGTGGCGCAGAAGAATACATGCGGCGATTCATAATAGTTAAATGTAATTGTTAAAACCTTACATCAAAGGTTGAATGTTTTTTGCAGCAAGAATGCTATAGCATTTGCTGATCCGTCGTCTACCTGTCATAAAAAGAGACAGACACGTGAAAACAATTTTATATTATTTCAATTTTCCCTGTTCTCAGAACAATAATGGTTGGTAGGTAGCGTACACCTTTCGGGGAAAACGTCATGGACAGAATAAAATTTTGCAAAAATAAGTGGGTAATAGATCAATGCAGCCAGAGAAATATTTTATAAGTCATACAGTTGTCCCTATCAAACATTGATGTATTTATCAAAAAATACAGATATAGTAGCATTTGAAAGTATGAAAGTACGCTTATTTACGATTTAATGGATTATTAATCTTTTTCTACGCAGAATATATAAAGATAAAATTGTTTTATATCGGTGTATACTACATATTTGTAATTTCGAAGTGTCTTTAACAGCATCGATATTTATTTTACTTTGCCGTTTTTGCATTGCCCCATACACCGAACATTCACCTTAGGAAAACACACATTATCTACATACAGGTATAGAGCATAGCAGTATGACAAAAATAATGAGTCTATAAAGAAAACCTTTCACGGTGCTGTTTGAGCTAGGCGTGTTAAATTTGGTGAATTTGCATCAAAGTTATTATAGTGCAATAATATTAGCATATAAACTCGTTCAGATCTACCAAGTTCTCATCCAACTGGGTGTTAACTATATAGCCCTTATGCCCACCTTACTTTTACTATTATTACTTCCTTATTGTAATTTGTTGGCTTTCCTCGTCCGTGAAAAGCAATGACTAAAAAAATGATTTTTGTGTATGCACTTATAGATTATCGACGCAAAGAAAATCTCGGAATCTGAAGCCAAATATGTCGATCAACCCGTCAGATATGATAGTCTCCGGTATGTACGGTCATGGACTGGAGAACGGAAATATTATCAACGACGCAGACTATATGAGGTCTGGGGTGAATAGTGACCCGTATCATGGAAGAACCAACGCCCATTACGGCTGTGGCGACTATTTGATCGTAAGTTGCTTTTTCTTCTCTTTTTCTTTTATCAACGTTTGATAAAGGCAACGACTTTTTCACTGTATTTTCATCCAGCTTTGAAAATCGGAAAATATTCATCAATCTAAATGTCAGGTATTGCTCTATTCACAGAAACAGTGCAGCATGTACACATTCTGTGTGTCTATTATACAAAGGTGTACCTTCATAGAACTACATAGCTGTTTGTTTTTTGATTTACAAACTCCGGATACCCCGTTCATCCCGTTATCGTGGGCAGCAGTAAGAATAGGGCTTAAATCGTGTTCGAAAAAGAGAATACACAGCTATCTGTTAGTAGGTGTGCATTATCTCATACATATATTGACTGCATGCATTGTATACATATAGGAAACCTTTGCACAATGTTAAATGTCATATGTAGGCGGTTGAAACGTAACTCTTCTGTACTAAGCTCTATGATAAAACGATGATGTATATATATAGTAATAACAGAATTCCAGAATATATGGTAATTAAATTACTACAGGTACTGTATTATATGAGGATAAATTTGATATACATACTCCTACCAGATTCCCATTCTCTTTGTATCAATGCTGTAGTAATAACTAGAAGGAACTCCACACACTTGTATTATTATTATATGAAATATTGGAGTTGAATGGCAGACATTTACGTGTATTAGTGTTAGTATTAGTACCCACCTGGAAGTTTCCATACAGATGCAGATGAATGCTGGTGTAAAAGCGATAGCCTCCCACTGTTAATGTTATACTATACCTTCATTATACTATGCATTCATATGGGAGTGATATAATGATGCGATGGTGTGGTGTGTGTTTGTGATGGTGGCTGTGGAAAGAAGTATGTTGAACGGTAGTTGATATTATATTATTAAAGAAAATGATGCATAGTGTCATAAAATCAGACGGCTAAATGACAATCAATACAGTAGGATGATAAGCCTTCCTTTAGTTCCTTTCCGTTGCATTGCTTTCGTTGAATTGGAGAGTGTTTAATGGATATTAGAAAGAGTCTGGGAGGCACACATCACAAGGAAATACAACGCCTAACACAAAAGAGACAGCATCAATCAATTTCTTTGTTTGAATTAACGTTAGCGAACCTGAAACCCAAACCTGGGACATCCTTCTGTATTTATCTACGCACTGGACTGAAAGCAATTATAATAATGAATTAAGTGTTATGCAACCTACATCAACGCTCCGTGTGTAATTAAGACTCTCACTATTATGTCGCTTCTAAAATTAACCAACCTACTACAACTAGACGTGCATCCATGCATTCAGTTCTTAATTAATCGTAAGTAAGATGCTTGTCACAAAGTAGTTGTAAGTGTTGGTAATAAAGATAAGACTTGTGAGTCTTGTAGAAGTGTTGGACTTGGAAGATTAAGCGGGGTAGGTATTTTGCCATGAATTACACCCAGGTGCTTTTCTAGGAATTAGTGTAGATATCATATTTTGTGAAACGCTGAGAAACTTTCACCGAATAAAGCAATTAAGGAATTTAAGCCCAGAATAGAGTATAATAATGAAAATTAAATGAAATTTCTAAGTATTTCTACTGTCAGTATAAAGAGTGAAATCGAAAAGCATCCGAATGCCCCATTACCATGACGATGTTACATTATTTCCTTTTGAAGAAATCAGGTCTAGTACATTTATAAGATTGTTAGTACAATGTAAAAGTAGGTAAATAGGTGTTTTATAACAAAAATGGAAATCCTAGTAAATATGTATAGAATGCATGTAAGAATTTTAACCACTAATCATGAAATACAAATATGAAGAAACAAATGATTAAATGAGAAGTTGGACAGGAATCAAGTGTTATTAGCTGTAATAAGAACGATCGTGAATGCTAATAATAAAATGGTCATAAAATATACAATTTTAGAAAAGTTGAGTTGTGTGATAATAAACAGTTTTATTTTTACGGAACTCTGTTTCTGCGGTATGTATTATTAAACTATATACCTAGTAACGTTTTATTGTTTTATGCAATGTGTATTTGATATTTATCTAGACCGTGATGTGAATTTTCATAACGATACTATTTTTCAAGCTACATGAATGCCTACTAATAATACTTTTTATATATTGACTTTCAGGTTGATACGAAGTGGGAAATTCCCCGAAATTGCTTACTGTTGGAACAAGTGCTGGGAGAAGGAGAATTCGGGCGTGTATTAAAAGGAAAAGCTCACAACATGCCGAATCATGAAGGTAAATAAGTCATTAAATTTAAATTTTCATACGCAGGCTGCAGGTATAATAATACTTACTACCAACCCATGTATTCATACTCTAAGGATTTGTTATATTTCGTTGACATCTCATGAATATTTAGCGTATAATTACCACTTTAATATTTTACCTGTTTTTCTATTTTACCTGTTTTCATTCCTTCCTTTCGTCTTTATGAGGTATATACGATAGCTTGTTTAGTAAGAGCAGAGTTTGTAATCAGATTACTCAATGACATTCAGATAATAGGATTAAAAATTAATTAAAAGACTTATTCAATAAAAAGAGATGTGTACATGTTAAGTTTTTCTCTCTTTTTTGATAACTACTTTCTGCCTGATCTAAGTTTATATATTATGTTAAAGCTTTTTGTTTGTGCATTCCTTTTGACATGGTTCACAGCCTGTCGTGTAAAAATGATGCACTTAATATACATTACATAGATTATCATATATCATATGTACTGATAGCTGTCTTTGTCCAGCACAGTACATGACCAGAATATAATATATTACTTTCACATCACTATTGACAGTACATTATTATTTGATCACTGCATATAGAAAATAGAAACATTAAATGAAGTAAATATATTAGATCTACTCGTACAGTATGCAATAAAATGAGAGATATTGTATCCGTATTAAGTAAGTATTGAAACTGTAGTTACACATATAATGGAATTGTTTTATAATTCCAGGAACATTGGATGTTGCCGTAAAGATGCTAAAGGACAATCACGCTGAAAATGGGAAATCATGTAGACAAGAGTTTATGGCCGAATTTTCTTTGTTACAACAAGTTGATCACCCGAATGTTATTAAACTACTTGGGGCTTGCACTTCTCCGGGCGGTCCTCCTTTCCTCATCATGGAATATGCCGAAATGGGATCTTTAAGGTACGTTAACAGCTTCAATGATTGCAATAATTTCCAGTTACATTTCACAATACTTCTTCTAACTAAATAGTCGTAATTTCTATTTTTGGATACAGGAGTTTCTTGAGAAGATGTCGTCGTGTGGAAAGCGTGAGTAGTTCGTCTTCGGTGATTGTATGGTCAGAGCCACAAAGTCCATCTCATGCGGTTCTCACATTTCACCCCTCCCCTGTAGAACAAGATGCGTACTTGAAAGAGACTCAGTACATCGTTACTCCACAGGAAGTATTAGGATTTTCCTGGCAAATTGCAAAGGGAATGGCGTATTTAAGTGACATGAAGGTAATTCCAAATTCCAATTTGTACTCTTGAAGGCGGTAGCGGTAGCTATTTGCAATGAGAGTGACTTGGTCATTAGTTAGTGTTAGTAGTTTCATTTACCGCACGACAGGGAAGAATTTACAAACACGATCAATTAGTTGAACACATTGATTATTGTTTCGTCGAATGAGCATGGCAGGAGATTATTACATAGAAATGTTATAGCAAATGAATAAAATATGATACGAATTCGCAATTAAGCGGACAATGAAGCTATCTATGAATTGAAGCAACCTAATAAATTGGAAATTTTGTTGTTATTATTTCAGATGGTTCACAGAGATCTTGCAGCACGGAATATTCTTCTAACCAAATCAAAAGTTTGTAAAATATCGGACTTTGGGCTGACCCGAGACATTTATGTAGATGATGCCTACAAAAAGAAGAGTAAAGATCGAGGTAAGTCGTTCTGAACAACGTTTTTGATTCTACATAGTATTTATTGCTAAGTTGCTAAAGAACTTTATATGTTCATTTAACGGCCTTTTTTTAATAAAATGTAAAAGAATAGTGTTAAAATTTTTGTTTTAAATCAATACCTTTGCTACAAGGCTAATTAGGCAAACGTTTAGATAGAAAATAGTTATAGTAATAAGGATAAAGATAATATACAGATAAATGAAATCTATTTTCGTTAGATATTTAAAGTATTGGTTGAGGAAAACATTTTCAACTGAAGCCTCTAAATGCTTTATAATTCTTTATTAAATTCCATGTGTAGTTCCTGTTAAGTGGTTGGCACTGGAATGCTTAGCTGATGAGCTGTATACAACAAAATCAGATGTGTGGGCATTCGGAATATTACTTTGGGAATTAGCAACGTTGGGTGCATCTCCGTATCCTGGAATTCAAAATGAACAGTTGTACCAATTATTAAAATCAGGTTATCGAATGCAGCAACCTGTAAATTGCTCTACAGAATTGTAAGTTTGGCTAAACGTCTGTAATGAGTTGACATATGCTGGTATGTTTTTATAAATAATATAAATGTATGGTTTTGATGCAGATATCAGTTGATGCTTCATTGCTGGGCTACGGATGTAGCTAACCGACCCACTTTTCACCAGCTTGTAAATGCAATCTCAAAACTTTTGGAGGACGGAATTGAATATTTGAAACTAGATATCCCAGCAGTCAATAATCCCGGATATGATTATTTCTTACAAAATGAGAATGCGAATGAAATCAAAGACGTGGCCGTTGACTCACAAATAGCTCAACCCGGTTAGTGTTTTCGTTGTGGTTCACTTTGTCAAAAATGATTTCCTTTATAAATTTGCATCTCATTCTAGGACAGCCCAAAGTTGCAGCAGAAAGTTCCATGGAGAATTTGCGACTGATTGACCACGAGATCTCAACGAATGAAGACTTTGAATCGAACAGCACAGGCTACAACAACTATGTGCACACATACATGAACGAACCAAAAAGTAGTAGGGAAAGTCGCTGGTTACCACCTGTGAATGCCGGCTATGAGAGTCCTATTAAAATCGCCGCTCCGATATCTAAAGAATAAATCTCTAGTCCTAGGATTCCTATGAATGCACATAAATCTATCTACTACGTCGTCTCCATACCTCATGCTTTGTTCCATTTATTACTTAGGCTACATAGTAACTGTTAGAATAATTTACTACACTCAAGGAGGCTGAAAATCTTATTATTAAATAGATTTAAAAACAGATGTGTACGTAAACGTTTAAAGGAAGTGGTGTATGGCACCAAAAAGCCAAGATATATTATGTTACCGGTCTTTACATTATTTAATATTAGTTTTTGACTGTTCTTCGAATTGTTGGTTTTTGTTATTGAAGAATCCATTTTGACAATGTACAATTGATGTTACCATGTGTTGAGCTAAAACAGAGGCATATAAGTTACCAAATGTAGAGTAGTAATAATGATATATCATTAAGCATAATATGTACCTCAATTAAACCAATTTATTGCTTATCGTATAATGTCTCATTATGAAATATGAAGTACAACTGTATATGAATTGAAAGAACGTTTTGTTCGCAGATTGCGATAACCGTGTTGTAAAATGAAATAAAAATATTATAAATGTACCCCGTACTCATTTTCTAACATGCAGATAAATATTCATTGGGCTAGCAAAACTCACACACATTCCACCATATTATAAATAACACACATATACATAGCATGTGAGTATAATTTCAAAAGGCTTATAAATGACAGCTAAATTAGTACAAGACAAATTAATCAAAGCTATGAATTGGGCAATATTACATAATTATCAAAATATTTATTCATATTATTGTCTATTTTTTTCCCGGAAACGAAACAAATCGGTCATTAAATCTGTATTGACTGCCTGATCGTGATCACACAAAAAATATACATTATTTCATGCTCTAACCATTCAATACACATAATAATATTTTACCCCCTGCTAAGATGTGGTTTTTAGAAGTGGTGATGTTGGGTTATAATTTATAAATATATAAAATATGTAGTATTTGCATAAAAGTCTACGCAGCAAACGACACGCTGTATGTAATCTGGTTGATATTAGATTCTGTTGTGGGAAAGAGAAAGAGTGAGAGTTTACGCTTGTTGTCTCGAATTGTAGTGGAAAGAATACGTTGTTGCTGACGAACGACGACATTTTAATTAGATAAGTTGTTTGTGAGACATCCATAAGTAAAATAATATGCAGAAACCACATTATCTGCAGTAATACCTAACTACGTATATATAATTAGTGGCGCATACTTGTGGTTTTCATTGTCAGCTGAACTACAACCAAACAGACGCAAACGTATGTGAACTACATTCTCATCTCAACTCGCTGACTTGCTCGCTCGTCAATCTCGAAACACAAACGCCACGACTAATATCAAGCACTTTACAGTGAGAATTAACGAGATATGTGTATACGTTTTCCTTTGTTATATCAGCTTAGCTTCCCTTTTTAAATGAAAGTAACGGGGTCATAAATTATGGTAATGAAACAAAATAGACACTTGAAGATTTTCAAAGTGGAGTTGTATGTAATGTTGCAATAGGTATTAGCATCATCATATCATATTCACATTTAATGAATGAAAGCGGAGGAAGAGAGCATATGTACTGCAAAACAAAACTGCAGTCACCAATGCAACTTAAACCGTAATCTCAATCTAAACACAAAAATAATACAGTGTGTTTTTCCACATATACAATCTTTATTCCAAACCTGATTGCAGGAGAAACACTGAACAAACTAAACATTTTTTAATCAAGCAGTAGGTAACTAGTTGCTAAAATACACAATTTCTTTCACACATTTATTCCACATGTGAATTTCTTAATTATGTTTGTATAATATAGTAGAATAACAAAAAGCCTTGTACATCGATGCTAAATTATTACAGGAGCTATATGATTAAGATTCGTCTCACCTTGCCTCAAGACCAACTAATGTAAATATGTAAGCAACTGACGATTATCTAATTATTTTCGCTCACTACTGATAACTTCAATGCTAAAATTTTTGCAATCATGAAATAAAAATTTTGCTATGGAAGTCACAAACACATTTTGTTACAAGGAACTTGTATGGCAAGGCAATTTATTTCCTTGATACAGATAAATTAGACATAGTTAGTTTCTTCCTCGTTTACAGCCTGAAATAGAATTTGAAGCATACAGGTAGTAAGAAGTCAAGCGTTTGGCAGTCTTGCTTCAATAAACAATTGACTTGTCATTAAACTAGTTGTAAAATAATTTCCTTTTTCTCTTTACAGAAACACACTGTACGTTGCCGAGTTTTACATATGATGTATATGTTACGTTGATATAGTTTTAATGTATCTACGAGTATGAATGCGATGCGATAGACAAGACTGACAAGAAAGACCAAGACGAGTCCAAACAGGACAAGTACTACCTATGTACAGATAAAATGTACAATGTTCCATTTTACTACATAAATTAACACAGAAAAGTTTCACAGGAATAACATAAACCTGTATCGCATTAAGCTAAAATTGCTTGCATGCATGAGCAACGCACAATTACATTTTTACACAAAACATGTCATGCCATTATAGTAGAGACATACGTTTATTATTGCAGATATTATTATGTACTCTCACTGTCACTACAGAACACTTCAAAACAAACATGTTTGCAATTTGAAACTGGATCACATCATAATAGTACATAGCCATCTATTAACACCAAGTATGTTAGCACGTAGCAACATAGCTTCGCATCGCATTCTAAAAAGTACGATGGGTACCTCCTAGCTCGGTACCTGTGTTTGTAGCAACGCTCAATGCAACAGATACATCGAATTAATGTTTTGTCCATACAAATAATGGTAGAAACGCAAGCAGATAAGATTTTCTACATTTTTACATGCATTTATGTAAATGAGATCCATTTATGAGAAATCCATTACTCGTAATCTGCAGAATACAGGTTCTTGTTTGGCTACAGCTGTAGAAAAAGTAAAAAGGTTTTTCAGGGCGATAATACAAAAAGTAGTAGTGTAGTATGACCGATTAGTGATTTAGTACGCCCAATACATATATCTACATTCAAGCTTAATGTAACGAGGTTAATCCTCGTATTTTCGTCTACGTAATACCAACTCGCTTGTCCAATGCACTTTTAACACTTTTAAGCCAGAACTCCAAAAAACAGACAAATAGGTTCTGAATTGATGTCTAATCTCATAAAAGATTATCATATTATGCACGTTCGAGTCTGATGAAGATCACTTTACACGATTGTAATAGGCAAAAGTAGCTGCGTGCACATAATACACATTTACAAGTTACACACGACCGACTGAGTGTACTTTTCATAGTGCAGCCTTAAAGTTATGTTACTCTCTCAATGTGAATAAATATAATCATAATGAATGATAGTGAGATTTCAGATTTGAGAGAGACAACGATTTTCTTTAATCTATGATAGGGATCCTCCATTGTATTGTAAGCTTAGACTTAGATTTAAACAGAGGGGTTTTGTTTGTGGGGGTTGACAAAATATCTAAACAAGCTTTCCTCAGATTTCCTTAGAAAAGGATCTAGTCTCGTAGATTTAGACTTTTGTTATAATTGTGTACAGCTTAAGTTGTTGTTGTGTGTAGTAACTCATGGCTCTTTAAAACAACAACGAACATGAAATGATGATGGACTTACTCAACTCGTAAGGCGAATTTATTCTTCTTAATATCATTTAGCCCCAAGTAAGTGACCTAGCAAGCAGTTCTTATTACCTAGTTGATGTTTGTAAACAGGCACACCAGTAATTACATATTTCAATAACCTTAATCATTCATAAGGCATTACTTACCAGATCGCTCACTAAATATTAAATTGTAGTACACCATCATGTCCACCACTCTCTTCAAATGCCAAATACCTGAGTGTTCGTCTATTGAAATTGGCACGGATGCTGCTGTAGGCTAGCAACATAAATTACTTAAAACTATTGGCTTTCTATCTATTTACTCTGAAGTACATATCCGTAATACAAAGCACTAACCTCTAATCAATATCCAATCTGAAATAAAATTATGTCTTTGTAATTTCCCCAAATTTTTTGTCGATTTTCACTGTCTTTATTATTGTCTGCACCACTTTTACAAAGTATAGCACTAAGTTGCCAGTCTAGTCAAGTGCCAATAGTAATACAAATCGTTATTGAACATTAGCATTATGTATCTAGTGCATTCTATATATAGCGTAAATATTTTATAGCCAATAATGCATTTATTGTTGAGTATTTTATACTGTAGCATGTAGGTAGCTACATAACTATTGTATTACAGTGTGTTAAATAGTTTAGTTCAGTCAGAGACAAATCCCCTGAAGCTATTATGTAACGGGGTGTATATTATATCCTAAGCTTCGACTGTATTTTCGATAGAGAGGTTTCTAGAGTATTATTGGTTATACTTATACACCACCAACACCAAGCAAACCTACTTGTTAGTTGTTACTCTACTATGTACAAACTAACTGCTAATACTCTACCTTTATTGCTTGGGTCCATGGGGTTGCATTTTACATTGTACACAGGTTTTTAGTTTACGTGGCATTGATTAGATTCAAAATTGAAGCTGTAGACTACAAGTAAATTGGACAATGCTGTTTTACAGTAGTCCATGCAGTAATAACAATTAATATTACTAATAGAAGGAGCAGCATGAGCGTGTGTGCGTATGTACAGATAGCATTATGATATTTTGATGGAAAGGTCGGGCAGAGGGAATGCAGATCTACGACTGTAACAACAACAACAATAATAATAATATGATTTCTAGAAACTAAGGTGGGTAGGTATTACTTTTATTGTTAGTCTGATGGTCGCAAAGGTAGGTACTAGGATATACAAGGGTTAGGGTTACACTTTACACTCTTCTTACAATATAAAGAACTAACATAGCATAGCCATGTAGTAGCTGGAAATTATTATGTCAGTAAACAATGGCAAAGTATAGCGGAGGATATACGATAGAATGCACAACACAAGGCGACTGCATGTGGATTGCACCCTAATCCCAATCTACTTGTATATTGTATACAATGCTAGTAAAATCCTGAGACTGCTCTGGCACCTGAGTTGAGACTGTGAGACTGTCTATACACCTTTGCTGAGTATTGCCTGTGAGAATCACAATGGAATATAGTGGATGTCTAACTAAACTGAATCCTGTTGTGTTGGTTGTTGTTGTATTCTTGTATTGTAATGTAATTGTAGAGGTGCATGTACGACGTCTACATCTAAAGTGTAGTCTACCCCCTGAAGTTGTGGTTGGGACGCTGGCTCTGAACATTTTGAACACACGTAATACACATTGGTGTGGATGCTGGGGTTGTTGGATATTATGTTGTTTGCACACAGAAAATAGGATAAGTTTACGTTTACGTGTAGTGAGTGAGTGGTTTGTAGTTGGAGATGATGTTGGTAGGTAATTGGAATACTCAGGTGGACTGAGTTGAGTCAGAGTTAAAATGCATTCATGTTATTCATGTACACAGTTGCGTTGAGTTGACTGCAGCAACGCTCAAAGGAATACATCCCTCTGTCCTGTCCCCTTTTGCTGTCTTTCATGTTTCATTGCGACTACACCACACCATCCTACACTACACACCACATAGGAAAGTAGAAAGAGCCATTGCATTGGATTCGGAGGTGATTTCCGTCAGAAATTCTGTGGTTTTTAAAATACAATTGGATTTTCTAAAATCGTTTTCAGAGATCCAGTCTGCAAAGTGTTCTGGAGAGGATTTCTCAGTTTGAGTGTTGTGCAAAAGAGTTCGGAGGAAGGAGGACGGAGGATCAGGGATTTTGGTTTTGTGAATGTGATTGATTTTGGATATTGTGTGTTGCATGTGAAGGGAAATAGCAGTGGATTATAATATTTGCTGACCAATGACCTGAGACATTAAGCAGCCTCCAAGATGAGTGGTCTGGCATTCCGTCGTGGCATGACGTTTGTGAGCTTCTTAACTTGTTGTGCAGCTTTAGCTTTACTCTTAGCTGCTCTCAGCACTCAACATTGGATTGTCGCCAGGGCTCACCGAATTACCACTACAACCCCGAATTTTTCCGACGGAAAAATACACTTCGGACTATTCTATGGAAGGAAGAATCTAAATGTAGGATATGGATGGAGATCTACGGACATAAATGGTAGACAAACTATATCCCATACACTCAGTTAGTTACTATGATGTATCTATTGTGTAGTGTAATTGACTTACGGCTATAATTATGACCTAAGCACTATTATACGAACTACAATAGCATTAAATGCAATTAAAACATGCAGATTGATGTAAACAGCATTATAAAATCTATATCTATATACAGAATAATATTGTGTTGAGTACAAAGATATACTACACAAGATTAAGAAAACATTCACATTAACAGCTCATAATTTTATTATTAGCTAAAAACATTATGATGATAATATCATGAGATTTTATATTTATCCCCTTGAATTCGTAAATATCAATCGATGGTATAATACGTGATTCCACCAACCACGAAGTATTGTAGTATTCTATAGCTGTTTTGTCCTTTTGTCTTGTATTTATGTAATGGATGGAGGCATTCTAATATATTATTTAATAATACATGTATACAATATGAACTCAGTTTATATGGAAGGTTGACTTTAAAAAACCATTTGGTTAAGTGAAGATTAAGAATTTTATTTATTTCTCGCAGTTATTGAAATCCTGAACAAAGATCGAAACTTTATGAGCTACGGCTTATGGATTGGAACAATTGGCTGTATATGCTTGGCCATACTATTCGCTGTTTTTTCTGCTGTTTTTGCCCTTGTAAACACGGCTACAACTCCTGTAGAAGCGATTACAGGAATTCCTGGACTGTACATTTGGAACTGTGTCGCATGTAAGTCATGTTTGTTTTTGTGAGACTGATTCTTTAACCTTGTGTTAGCAATATGGTTTTATTATTATTTCCTTTGTTTTTTGTACGTATTGCAGTAGCGAGTAATGTAGGAGCCCTGACGACTTGGGGAATACAGTACCACCTAAAACTACGCCATAACATTCTGCCATTGGAAGATCGCGAAAATCATTGGAACTCAGATGGATTTGCCGTTCTTGGATATTCCTTCTGGTTTGTGATCGGAGCTACAATTATTCATATTCTTAATTTAGTTCTAATATTTCTTGGAGCCCACCAATCTCGCCGTGATCGTCATAAGACTCTGAAGCCGATCAAAGAGGAGAAAAGTAATGGTGCCATTATGCTCTACTAAAAGGATGCATTTACACAATGAACAAAAACCACTTTCTTATGGCAAAACAGTCAGTTTTACTATTATTTATAAATTATTGCCACCACCGTTGTAGGTAGGTGACGAAACGACAGACGTTTCTGTTGGTTGTAGAATATTTTGTGTAGTAGAAACTAGAAGAAAATCACAATTCGTATTCGTTCGGTTTAACTAAACAGAATAACAGCAGGAATAACAGTCAACGCAGACTTATTTAGAATATTATGAAGTAGAGATTTAATCTGGAATGATCTTGCGTAAGGCTGGCTATTGGCAAATTAATGGTGATAATAGTGGAATTGGCTATGGTAGAAATCGTCTTGATGCTTCTTGGCAAGCTGACAAATGCTAAGCAATTGATTCCATCTTTTCCCTTATTCCAAAGTTCCAGATCTGTTGGAAAATGTAGTCAATAGTCAAATAATTATCATTCGTGTCAACAATAAGACTAATAGTATTAAGCAATGCAAAAATGTCATATTTACAAAACAATAAGAAAAATCCATCATTTCATTGCCTAAATTTTTTTCGATTCTCAAATAATACTTCGATTCCCAGATGATTTTATAAAGGGTGACAATATACTATTAGTCTTATTTCTAATATGTAGTTAGAATTATGATTAGAACACACGATATTTACAATGTACTTAGTGTACCAAGTTATGTTTTTACAATATGTGTCAACTGAAATTAGCCGAAGAAGGCTAACTTGATTAGTGTTTTAGTAACAGGTTTTAATATCATTTATATAATTACTACACACGCATAACGTTGCAATGTTTGTGTGAATGTCTCCAGTGGAACGTATTTTTAAACTGTGTCATTATTATTACCGTATACAATACATATGCATGAAAGTATACTTAATTTTAGTTCTTTATTTAAGGGAAATGACAATACAATCCTATACTAAGCGTATTACTAATATAATAATTACAGTAGTGGTCGTAGTGACGGTAGAAATAATGTGTATTACATACTTTCCGTCCAAACCGTTTCCAATTCTTAGGGATTTCTAATACAGTGCTTAATAATACTAATGATGATAGCAAAAGATAAAGATAGAACGTTTACCGTAAATTATCTGTCAACTCTTTGGTTTTCTTCAATATTTCTTGCATCACGTCGCGTTCAGATAAGTTCTCATTTTCTGCTAACTGTACCATGAAAAGTGCAATTTCTTTGTGTGTTTTAGTCATGGCCATCAAGTCTAAAAACAATAACACTACGCATTACTACAGAAACAACACGTGTTTATTTCTATGAGTGTATTATACGTGTACTTTTCTCGTTTTTAAACTTTTGTAATACAAGTATTGTATCATTGTAACAATGTAATAGCCATAAAATGTTTACATACGATTGCAGATAAGCATTTATAATAAAATATTCAAATTTTTTATGTTGTTGGTTTGTGTTTTACCTTTTGCATGCGTTGCCACCGTTATTTCTGCAGCAGGTACATTTACAAAAATGTCATATAATTCTGTTCGACTTACTATACCAGCATCCATACACCCAATAACGTGAAATTTGCTAGTCTGTAAATAAACCATTAATGATTAATTCTTATTAGATATGAAGTTCATTATTTTAAAATTAAATTGTATATTAGACATCGAAAAGATTTATTCCTCAAAGTTTTTCTTTAATGGAAAAGTTAATTTTAAATACTATATTTATTAAAATACTGCGAAAGCACTAACCTTAAAAAACTCCATTTCTTCTTCAATCAAATCTGTCCATGGGTAGATATCATTCCACATCACTCTTTCCGAGAGAAAGGCAGGAAGGCTTAGTACAAACTACAATTTATTCAAAAATTACATAAAGAAATTATAATTTGATGAAGCTTGGCTTTAGCAAACGAAATCAGTATAGAATAAATTCAATATCAACCTGAACTAAACTGTCCACGTTATGGTGATAAACAGCAATACGCTTCCTATACAGCAAGGCAGAAAAAATTAGTATTGTCTCCAGACCAAGTTTACTTATGATTCCTACAGTACATATCGTCATTTAAAAATCAAGTAATTTTAATTAATTTGTAAAAAAATGTAATAACCTTTCAGCTCATGATGTCTGTAAGGATTATGTGTGTCAAATTCATTTGCATAGAATGTTCCGTTTTCTTCAGTAGCACACTTTCCAGTGACGCATACATTCAGAAACAGTTGCAGCATGACAGATGCATTTCCTGATTTGCAAAAGCTCTTCGAAAATATACGACACAAAGTCTCATACCTCTCGGGATTAAAATCCAAGGCAGTGACCAATATCGCAACTTGTTTTACCTACACATATCACAGACAATTAGTTTCATTCCAAGTTTAACTGAAAATATTACCTACATTAGATTAGCAATTATATGAGAGGATTTCAGTAATTTATCAGGAAGGCATTGACACTGGTAACACATTTCATTTCGAATGGCCTTAATTAACCTTAATTCAAGAATGGTATCGAATTGAAGAATACAAATCTCACTTGTTTAAGCTTATCCGAGGTGAATACTTCAGTAAGATAAATATAGGCCCATTGTTTATTCAAACGAAATATTCGGAACTGCCTTTTACTGTTTTGTACACTTGCTGAAGCTTTGTAAACAAAATCGCATTTTAGAATGCAAACAGCTCTTTCTTGGTGAGTCAATGAAGGATAGCTCCAAGTCCAAATGATATCCTCATTTTCGTCTTTTTCTACAAACCAATCAATAAAAAACTCAATTGTCTTTCTTGTTACTTCTATCATAATTAACCTGGGTCCCTCTCGTTATGCAAAGTACTTTTGCAAAAATGGTACAAAATTACGTACATATATATGTAATATTATTTGAATTAATCAATTTTAAATATCAATAATTATAAGATATTAATTTATTAAATAGTTGGAATTAATGTTTCTTTATTGCTCCCTATATTCAAACTTCGCTTTATTAATTGATAATTTAATAAATGCCCAATTGATGAGAAAATGAATAGGTCAGAAAATATTTAAATTAACCAGTAAATTATAAATAAGTGAAAATATTGAATATGAACACCCCTATAAATAATAAAGAACAAAACAATAAATAACAACAAACAATGGAAACACATTATTTGTTTTTACCTATTACGTGACATGAAATAGGACGGCAGGTTTCATGTGTCACATTTTTTGAAGGCGAAGAAATCATTTCCTTTTTACAAGGAAACCTTCCTATCTATCAGTACAATTATTTAAAAAAAAAGTTTTTGTACTGTAGAAAAAATAAAATTCAAACTGGTGAAAGAACTCAAGAAAGAAGACTGTCAGTCAGGTGTCAGCTGCAATGCAAAATTAAAATGAAACAAAAACAAAACCCACCAACCCAGAAGTCGGTAAGAGACAGCCACCGCTCTCTTTGATCAATTGGACAAATCTTGAATTTTGCATTTGCTGTCATCTAGGTTTGCAAAACAGCGGCGGATCTCCGACTAATACAATTAGGAAATCACATGATTGAATCTACGTGTATTCTGCCTAGTCTGCTCCTCCTTTTGCGTACACTTTTGCAAGTGGAGTACCCGCAGTGAAAGAAATATTCATCATCCATATTTTTTGTTCATGCGGCATGTTCGTTGCAGTCTGCAGTGTGAGTGAGGCCGCAGCCGGAGAACTGAAATTCTAAAACATTTCTTGTCAGAACAAATCTGTGAACTTTTGTTGCAGAAGAACGAATAGTTGACGTGCCGAGTGCATGGTGAGTTGCCGAAAGTTAGGTTTGGTTGTTTTAGATTGACACATTTGGGAACAGATTGTCTTCGTCACGCCAAAAAATTGAAATTCTATCTACTCTTGTCATTGACAAAACGTAAAAATGTCAAGATACTATCAGCGTCCTGAAAACGCGCTGAAAAAAGCCAATGGTAAGGTTGTTTTATTCTAAAATTGTAAATTTATTCATTGAATCGAAGTTGATGGTTGGCTTTGACTCACAGGCTCAATATTCAATTCAACCATCAGGTGTCGAAAGTGATAACCTTTCGTCCTTTTTAAATATGTAAAATTTGATATTTTAGAGTTCATCGAAGTTGGGAAGCCTACTCGGGCTTTGGACACCCTTTACGATGTCATCAAAGGGAAGAAGCACCGCGCTTTCAGCGAAAAAGTCATCGAGCCCATTATGCTCAAATATTTGGAACTTTGCGTCGAACTTAAAAAACCGCACACAGCTAAGGAAGGACTTTATCAATACCGGCTTATGTGTCAATCGGTAAGAGCCAATAAATATGTCAATGAATGACGTAGCTGGGATTAAAGCGTCACTATGATTAAAATAAGTTACACATTGAATGTCGTTCTCGTAGTTAATTATGGATGTTGAAAGTTATGAGTTAAAAAACACTCCAATACACAGTTGGCATTAGAAAATTGGGATTAACCAATTAACACATGACATCATGCATAAGTAGCAATATAATAATATCTTTAAATGAGAGGTGTTACTGTTAAAAGAACACGATTCAAATTATATGGGGATTTAGGATTGACGATTTTTTAAATGAGCAGCGCATGCACGCATGGTCTGTGTTCAAAAATGACAATTGAAATAATTATTTCGAATGATGAACTAGTTAATCAAAATTGTCTTATTATTTAGGTCAATGTTGGCTTATTGGAAAAAGTTATTCGTAGTTTTATAAAAATGGCTGAAGAACGAACAGAAAGCGCTCGGGACAACTTGAAGAACAAAGTTCTATTGGAACAATCTCAAGAAGCTATCGTTGAAGTCGATGATTTGGATAACCTCTCCATGGCAGAAATGACATTGTTGAAGTAATGATTCATTAAATAATACTACGATATGAAACTACTCATTCTAATTCTAATATTTTGTGTTCATGTATCTAGTGTTATTACCGAAGAACAAGCTCAAGAGAGAAGTGACCGAGCTGCACTCATTCCTTGGGTAAAGTTTCTATGGGAGTCCTATACTCAATGTTTAGATCTGCTACGAAATAACGCACGATTGGAAAATTTATACCACGACATTGCACAAATGGTTGGTCTAAACTTTTATTTTAAATGTTTATTATTCAGACTGACAATGTTTTCCTTTTAGTGTTTAAATTAATTAATTGAAATGTCTATGTATTGTTTACAGGCGTTTAAATTTTGTTTGAGCTATAATAGAAAAACAGAATTTCGAAAGCTCTGTGAACGTCTTCGGAAACATTTTGATGATATAGTCAATAGAGCTAGTTCACAGATGAATAGCATTGACTTTTCTTCTCCCGAAACTCAACAGTTAAATATGGAAACCAGATTGTCGCAATTGGATTCTGCTATTACTATGGAGTTGTGGCAAGAAGCCTACAAAGCTATTGAGGACATTCATCTTTTGATGAATCAGTCGAAGAAGTCTCAGACTAGAATGATGGCCTATTATTATCAGAAACTATCTCTTGTGTTTTGGAAAGCCGGAAATCTTCTCTTCCACGCAGCAACGCTCCTAAAATACTATATGCTATGCAAAGATATGAAGAAAAATGTGTCTCAGGACGAGCTTCAAAAGTAATAATACTTATTCAATACAAAATTTTGTTAAATTAAATAGGTATCAAACTGAACTTCATTTTTAATTTCTAGAAATGCGTCTCAAGTTGTTCTTGCAACATTGGCCATACCATTCCCAGTTGTTCACCCAGAATTTGAACGGTTTGTTGAAACAGACAAGGGAATGCTAGAAAAAGCCCAAAAGTTGGCAACTCTTCTATTCCTCCCGCAACCTCCAACTAGAGCTTCAATGATTCGAGACCTCACCCGCTATGGTGTCCTCACCAATTCTATTACTCCTCTTCAGGAACTTCATGAATTACTGGAAACTCAGTTCAATCCTTTGGGATTGTGTACCGAAGTAAATAATACACTTCTGTCCATTATTGCCGTCGAGGAAAATGAATACTTGCAACAATATGTCGAACCATTGCAGGATGTTGCATTAGTTCGTTTGATTAAACAAGTTTCGCAGGTAATGTTTTTTATAGACTGATTCGTAAAAATTGTTAAACCTTTTTCAAGTTGTACAAGTTTTCATTTACAATTTTCGTAATTGAATTTGTATTACAGGTGTATCAAAGTATTGATTATCCCCATTTACTGAAGTTAACGGTTTTTACAACTCATAGCCATTTAGAGCAGCTATTAGTTGATGCAGTGCGATATAACGATATGCAAATTACAATTGATCATCGCTCCGATTGCGTAAGATTTGGATCATCGTTGTCTGAGGCTTCCAGAGAAGATTTGCCTGAAGGCCCTCACTTGCAAGCCATGCCTTCTGAGGCTGTTCGTTTGCAGTTAGTCAATGTTATGAATTGTCTGGAGGAAACCATTGACATGATCAACCCTCCACACATCATTGTAAGTTAAAAAAACAATAGTATGACGCTCTGAAATATGCAAAATTGCTTTTAAATGCTATGGTTACGAGTATTATGAAATCAATTTTCACAAACTTTATTTTATTTTAGACTGACGATGACGCAGTGAGAGCTAAAATTGTGCAACATTATATGTTAACTGAAAAGCAAAACCACATTCAAATTCTTTCGCGTCAAAAGATTATTTCGGAACGGCGAGAGGAATTGGAAAGATCTGCTGTTGATAAAGAAAATGAAGAAAAGTGGCGTAACGAACAAATGCTGAAGCAGCAGATGATTTTGGAACAGAAACGCTTAGAGACCGAACGAGAGGAGCGTGAAAAGAAGCGTATGGAAATGGAGAAGCAAGAAATTCATCAACGCCGACTCAAAGAAAGAATGGATCAAATTGCTAAAACTCCATTTGGAATGAAAGTTGTACATAAATTCAAGGAAGACGATTTGGCTAAATTGGATGTCGAAACTGTCATGCAGAGACAGCAAGAAGAAATGGCAAAAGAAGCTAAGGAACATTTAGCAAGAATGCGTGCCCAAGAAAAACGACTAGATCATTTGGAAAGAGCCAAGCGAATTGAAGAAATCCCGGTTATCGAACAATTCATGAAAGACAAGAAGGAATTCGAGAAAAAGGAATGGGAAGCTCACGAAAAGGAACGCATTACTCATTTGATAGAAGAACGGAAAATAGCAGTTGCAAATCGCGATCGTATGAAGAGAATGAAAGAGGACAAGGACGCTTTCCTTAACACTTTGCTTCAATCTCGTCGTCATGTATTCGAGGCAAAATTGTCAGACTTTGAGAAACGGTTTGCTGAAGAAAAAGCCAAGCGGTTGGAAGAACGAAAAGTGCAGCGTAAAAAGGATAGACGCGACAAATACATTGCTAAAAAGGAGGAGGAGGAACGTAAGAAGGCTGAAGAAGCGCGTCGTGAGGAGGAGGAGCGTAATCGCGCTGAACAAGAAAAAATAGCTAAGGAACTGGACGAGAAGAACCGTATCACTCGTGAAAAACAATTAGCCAAAGAAAGAGAAATTGAAGAACGAATGGAGCGTGAAAGAGCAGAACGTAGAGACCGTTCGCCTCCTGTAGTAGAAGATACTCCTTGGAGACCAAGTCCAAGAGCAGCTCCAACAACACCTCTTGATCGCCCTGCTCCTGTCCTATCCTCGGCTGCAACGCCATCATCAGGTACTTCCACACCCTGGGTGCCATCAAGAGTGGCTGCAGAACGAGGAGGATTGACTGGTGAGCGGGGAGGAGACCGAGGCACTGGACGAGACAGTGGACGGGATAGTGGTCCAAACAGTGCACGAGACAGCGGACGAGACAGTGCACGAGACAGTGGACGCGACAGTGCAAGAGACAGTGGACGTGACAGCGGACGTGACAGTGGACGAGACAGAGGAGCCGCTGGTGTAAGTTTGGCTTTTTATTCTTGTAATTGCACTTGTGTGAGAGTTATTGGTTAAAGTAATAATTTCCATTATGATATCCAGGGTGAATCATTTTGGCGTACTCCAAGGGGAGAACGAAGTGAGCGTGGAGGAGGTGCCGAAGGGGGTGAACGCAGGGATCGTGGAGGAGAACGTGCCGAAGGGGGTGAACGCAGGGATCGTGGAGGAGAACGTGCCGAAGGGGGCGAACGCAGGGATCGTGGAGGAGAACGTGCTGATCGAGGTGATCGCGGTGAGCGTGGCGACAGAGGTGAACGTGGAGCTGAACGTGGAGACTGGAATAGAGACCGCGGGGGTGGTGGCGGTGGACGAAACATGGGCGTAAGTGAAACTTCTGGATTTTAATTGTAACTTCCACCTGGTATGAAACGATTGCTCTAAAACTAGTAATAATTTCGTATTGTATTATGAAAAAGGGCGATGATTTCTGGCGTGCACGAGGTGCCCGGGATGCAGAACGTGGTAGTGGAGAGAATGCAGGAGGCAGAGGCGAAGGTCCAGATCGAGGTCCAGATCGAGAACCACCTCGAGGTGGAGATCGAGGTGGAGATCGACGAGGAGGAGACCGAGCTGGAGACCGTGGTGACCGAGGGGCAGACCGAGGTGACCGAGGTGGAGACCGGGGAGGAGACCGAGGAGGTGGCCGTGACAGAGGAAATCTTGGCGTAAGTAAAGTTTGAAACACTTTGTAATTGAACTGTCTTTAAAGTGTGGTAGTAATAAAAATTAACATTATTATGCAGGGCGACGATAATTCTTGGCGTACACCGCGAGGAGAACGTAGTGAACGAGGAGACCGTGGAGGAGACCGAGGAGGTGGACGAGACAGAGCAAGTGGCGTAAGTAAAGCTTAAACTACATTTTATAATTGAATTTTGGTTTTCAGGAATAACAATTTGTATATTAATCCACAGGGCGGTGAAAATAATTCTTGGCGTACACCGCGGGGAGGGGCCCGGGAAGGAGATCGTGGTCAAGAGAAGAGATGAAGACAGTAAACGTGTTTGGCAAAAAAAAGTTTATAATTTAGTTAGGAAGCAAGTTAATATAAATGTACATTTAAATTGTGTATCATGTCGTACTGCCATCACATCTCCAAAAGTATGACAGCTTTTATGTTATCAAATAATGAGGTATTGTGAAATGTTGAAGTAAAATTATTTGTAAGCACAATGAGTTATTGTGAAATGTTGAAGTAAATTTATTTGTAAGCCCAATTTACAGCGTAAGGCTTTATTAATTTTGTAAATGGTCCATTCATCTCACTTTTCATCTCATTTTTCATTTCTATTTATGCTCATTTGTCATTTCAGTTTTTTGCACATTTGTCACTTCAATTTTATTTACCATTTCTATTCATTTTTCATTTTAGTTTATTATATTACGACCTATGTTTCAAGTTAGAACTTTTTGTATGTTTTTAAAGCATGATCAACGGAGAAACTTTTACAACTTTGATGAATCTGTAATGCATTATGCCATGGATATTTTCATTCCTTAGAATAAAATAATGACTTAGAACCGCAAATAATTATTTTTACTTAATTTATTTCGGAGACATTAACGACCGAAAACATCCATACAAAAATTCAAAAACTAGTTTTTGTCTTTACAACTGATTGCATTGTGAAACAAGGTATAATGGTTAAAATGACTTGAGATATAGGTTGTACACTATAGCACTGTAAGAATCATATGGCTAGTATTTGTGATAACAGATAAAAAATGTAGTACGAGTTGAAATACGAAACCGTTTTGCTAAAAACTACAGTTACATGCTAAAAACTACTTCCAAGTTTCGCTAATACAGATTTCACATTCACTTTACATTATATCACCGTTACATGACTTACAATTTGTTAGTGCTTGAATGAAATGTTTATAATGACAGAAAGTTTTATTGCACCAATATTGTTATTTTGCTAATTTTTTAGTACTTTTGCATAGCAGATTAAATAGTCTGATTCGGTGTAGATGCATTACGTAGGTAATAACACGATTTATTACACAAACGTGGGAGGATCCGTATCTAAGACCCAGGCCATATTATTATCATCCACAACGTCCACTCCATTCGCCAAATGATCACTGACATAATTAACTGGTTTTTGATACGGTTTCGCAGATTGTCTTCTACAAATAGGAAAAAATAGAAATAGAACAATTGATTACAATTTTGACCTTTTTGTTTTGTGCCATCTACTTGGCTAGGCAATGAAAAAAATGTTTTGCATGATCTCATAATTTGTAGTTCTCTACTTCCAGGTTGCAAAAATGTTCACGTTTTGGATTACACTACATACATAATACATACCCGTGTTGCTTAGGAGGTAGTTTTGGCACAGGGGGCAGAATGTTATTTCCGTTAGGATCATCAACAGTTTCTGCATTTATATCATTGATAGAAGTAAATCGCAATTCATCGTTCACGTTTACTGCTACAATTCGACCAGAATTGGATGGATTTGCATCCAAATAAGAATTCAAGGATATTTTTGTACCACTGATTGATGCCATGTTTTCTGAAAAGACAAAAATGTAAATTATTGGCAGCTCTTAACATACTTTACATTGAACTGCGCCATTCAAATTTAGCTTACCTTGGGGAACTAACGGTGATGCAGATGCTTGACTTCGGAATTTAGTACTATACTTATAATAATCCGACATTTCAAATGGTTTCGACGATTCGTTTGTGAAGCTGCATCGTGTTTCACTACTTTCACTACCTATAATAGGAAATTTTGGTCAAATGAAACGCCAATTGCATCTAATTGTAAAATGGAAACTGCGGTTAACTTACTTTTACTGCTCTTTTCACTAATATCAGTACCCGGACTCGCAATATACAACCGACTTACTGCTCCATCAGTAGAATCCAACCCAGAACAAGACAAACTGGATGAAGGGTCTAAACACAATAAATGGCAATTTTTATATACATGCATATAGTGTTATTTTTTATATCTAAATGAACATTGGTATTAGCATACCTAAGACTGAACGAGATGACAAGGATAACAGGGATTGTGAAGATAGGTTTCCGTCGTCTAAATTTGTTTCGTACCAAGATTTCAATGATTTGCTACTCAGAGTATTATTTTTAGTCATATTTGATACCCGAAACGGATCTGAACTCATCAACACTGAGGTGCTGCTCTTATTAAATCCTGAGGGATTTGTTAACAATAAATTCGAACTGAAAGTTCTGTCAATGGGGCTTATCATATTTATGGTGGGTTCTTTATTAATATTAGAACCGAGTAACATTAAATCTTTTTTAGAGAGCGGTCTTGGTGGCGGACTAGGACCTTGATTTTCTGGTTGATAATACGGTGATGGTAACGGGGGTCGATGTTTATTCGACGGATATGAACTTACAAGCTGCCCTGGTCGGGAATTGATATTGGAAACACACGGAAGTCCGATTTCGTACTGTTCATCGGGTCTTAACTCCTCGCATCTTTCAACAAAATCCAACCCCGCCATTGAACCAACAGTTTTTGTATGGCGGCGACTTTTATCCAAACCAGATCTTTTCTTTTTCTTTACAACGTTTCTGTCTAGGCTTCCATACCTATAATGTAATTTAAAAATTATAGATATATTTTGTTGTAATTATTTATTAATTTAAATTTTGTTCTTACCACGATGAATTATTTTCAAATACTTTCCCTTCTCCTGTGTCTGTAGACACAAATGGAGCAGTAGCATTGGGATCGAGTTCATTCCTTGTAGAAGCTACGTTGGATGGTAAAGAATCTTTCCTTTTATCTTTTCCAAAACTTGACATACCTAATCGCCATTTTTTCTTTTCTGTATTCAATACGATGTAAGTAAAGTTCAATGACCATCTTTTTTATGTTTAGTTAATATGAACATTACAATAATTAGCGCGAATGAATACCTTTTAACGGATTAACATTGACGGGTTCCATTTGATCCGAATAACCAGATTTTTGAGCCTTTAAGTCCATAGTACTGGACTTTTGATTTTCGATACCACACATAGCTACACTCCTCGTTGACATTGTCCGTCTATCATTTTTTCTAGCCCCGAAATATGGCTCACTGCTTTGAATAACAGCTTTTTGCTGTGCCTGAATACATCGCATTGCTCGTTGGATAACTAGATCTTGACGTTGCAAAACAGGTTCCATAAAATCGTCGGAAAAATCTGCTCCTAGAATATCGCATTCCTACACAAATCATAGAAAATCGTCAGCATTTGGACATAATGTTGACATTGTACCTGGTGTAATTACAAATATTTAATGCTAAAGATCGACTATGACTAAATTAATTTGGAATACTGTATTATACCTCAGCAACTAATTTCTTCAGTTCATTAATTTTACCGCATGTCAAGTCAATCAAATTATGCAGTTTCAATGCATCTGTGGTAGAAGTGGAGCCTTCCGTATAGGCCGAATGGTGTGGCCTTTGTTTAGGTATTGCACCAGCCATGATCGTTTATTTTTGGATCAAATTCTCCAGCTATTAAATAAATACATCAATTATATTAAATAAATTATTAGTTTTTCCAGTGCACTTGCTTACAAAAAGATTTACGTAAACATCTTGGAGTGTAAAAATGTATAATAACAGCACATCACTTATTGGCAATATATTGTGAATACTGGCACAGTGGTGACAAAATATTAATTTAGAGTGACACATCACATATTAACGAGTCATACATGTTTGGTTATTAAATTATTTTTGAAATGTCAATCTATTTAGACCGATTATATATAACAGTCAAAAATATAAAGGCAAAATTGCTTTTAAAATATTACAAAAACAGTATTCAGAATTATTTGCAAGATATAGTTAGTAAACTTATTTCACAATAATAATGTTATTAGAATAATCAAATCACCATTAAATATCCAAGTTACAGCACAGTAGCTGGTTCACTCTAATTTCATGATTTTCGAATTCGTGTAAAAGTATCTCATCGATCCATGTATTGATTGAAAAGATTGAAACACTATTGGCGACAACTGAAATCTCGTATTGGCACCTAAAACGTGGATGAAATAGATTAATGGTTGTACAAACGGCAAATATTTAGTTAATAAATTGTAGGCACACAAAATGGTAATTGTGCAAAAAATGAAATAATAAAATTTGCATACCACAACAATGAAGGTTAAAACATTATCACAACTTCAGTCCAACCAGAGCTAGTGTGTTGTGTATCAAAGTATCAACTTTCTACCTCTAAATTGCTAACATTAATAAAAATCTAATAATATCTAATAACTATAGTTGGTAGTGTACACATTTAAATGTTGGTTACAGTAGTGGTACTATACAAAAAAGGTAAATAAAATAAATGGATAAAACCACTTTAACAGTGTAACATTAAACCAACCAAACTAACAACTGACTGATCTCTAAAAACTGCGGATCTAACCATTGTATACTATCAATGCAACAACTAATCGTTTTTGAAACTGATGAAATAATTGTTTTAGTGCTCCAGTCTAAGAATGTAATGTGTCTCAAACATTACACTACCTACTTATTGTATTCATTTGTTGTTTGTACACTTCGTCTCTATAATAATTAACATTAAATGTATACTTTTGAAAAGTTTTTTTGTACGTCGTTCGTAAACTTTGCGTGTGACACAGTGGTGTGTATTTCGTTCACACAACAAATGAGCAATAACAACAAATACTAAAAACTAAACTAACTCTGTGTGTAAAATCGTAAAAAAAAAAACTTGAAACTTGAAATGAATATTTCAAACAAAAACAATAAAAAGTACAATGTACAACAAAATATCAACACTGGCCCTTGGAATATGAATTAAAAAAATAGTTTAGACGAAAAATAAGGAAAACTTGGTTTCCATCCTTCGTTTTGTAGGAGCGGAGGTTGATTTTGGTTCTACCTAGTCATCTTGTCTAAAGTCTAATCCAACCTGTCCGCTCAACATTGCACTTGAATAGTTTTGTTTGACAATATCTATCCGCTCCCCTATAGCAGGCAAATAGGGACGAATAAGAACTTTTCAAAACATAAAACTGTGTGTGTAAGCCATAATATAAGAACAGCAATAAATGTACATGTACCCGCATACATAGCAGATGCAAAAGGGCAATATTTTGTTTACCTGTGTTTTGTGTAGCAAACTTTATTCTATTCCCACCTTACCTTCTTCCTTTTGCTTATTGCATTGCATTGCAGCCTTCTTCTTCTCCTTCTTAAATGTTAACTACTACATCTACAAGCTGTGTTTGCGCTTGGGATTTGCTTGTGTGGTATTTGTTCTTCTTTTCAGAATAATAATAATAATCCAATACAGAAAGTGCACAGCTCTAGGGGAAAGTAATTGACCTCAACAACAACCTAAGTAAACGCATGTTAATCCACACCTCAACTCCCAGGCTAGACTTTTCTCCTTCTAAATCATTTATAAAACAGTTAATACGTAGTATTTCAACGTTCCTATCATATTTATTCACTGTTACCAAACGTAGCATTTTTATACAAAACTCTTCTGTTGCTTTCATGATTAATTTTGTCGCCAATTTATTTTATTATTATGTATGATGTTTTTTGAAAATATAAATGCTAGTTATACCACCGCTTCCTTAACATGCAATTTCTAATCGTCCCAGTCAAGGAAATGGGACAATTTGTAGGGCCGTGTAGTTTTCTACGATTTTTTCTGAAATTTTTATGTTACACAGCTCGACTCAAGGAACTCGGGTGAGTAGCAAAATTGGTTAGGTCAAATGCTTTAGCCCCTCCCTGCAAGTGCAAGCGGTCAAAGTGTCTTAAAACACATGTATAATATTATGTAGCAGCCTGCGGCCAAGCGACCCGGAATGAGCATACAAAGGAGTCATACTAATACGACTTATAAATAAAATGAAAATTATTTTTTTTAAATGAGAGATATTTCCATTAATGACTCTTTTGCAGTCAGTATTTAGTACATGCAAGTAATTATTCAAATATATATATATATATATATATATAAATACCTCAAGTGTCATGGGGAAGAAACCCCACCAAAAGTCAAATGACTACTAAATCGGTTTTCATCTTTTAAAAATTCTGTAATATTATCAGGTGGATTGTATTTTTTAAAAATACTATAAAAAAATTGGGGATAACTTTTTTTCTGAATTTTGAAATTTAAAGGTGGGAAATTTGAAATCGAAAATAAAAGTGTAAAATTTCTTTCAGTTTTTAAACACTCTGCAATGAGTCTATACTGTGTACTCTAATTTTTAAAAATACTAGAAGTAAATTAAAATTTACCCTTTTTTTGTTTTACTAAATGTCGAACTTTAACGGCTTGAAAATTCAAATTCAAATAAACGGCACAAAATACTAATACAAAATACCCAATGCCAAATGCCAACCCCAAATAGGTGTCCTAGATAAAAATGTCAAAGCAAAAAGATGTTCCCAAGACACTGACGGGTCATATAAGGGGGTCAAATTAAAAGGTCATATGGTGCCCCCAAAAAATTCTATCAAATAAGTGTAAACAGCAGAGCTCGGATAGACAAGTAAACTATTAATACATGTTAATCACTCTTAACACTTAATACTACTTCATTACTCACAGTCAGTTGGAATCTTGGCGTTTTGGACCATAAATAGCTCAAAACACAAAGCTTTATTAAGTAGTGGCAGCTACTTAATAGGAAGCGGAATCAAGTCTGTCCGATTATCAGTGGTGCAAAATCTTTAACACTAGTATTATACAGGGTATCCCAAGCATCCTTTGCAGCGATAATACATGGACAGTACTTTCACTTTGTTTTGCCTGTGTATTATGTTATCACTTGCGCGTGGATGTTTAGCTTGCTTGTGGGCTACACACACAGGGCGGAAGATTTAAAAGCTATGGTGAAAGTATCGGCCATATATTTTCGCTGCAAAGGATGCTTGGGACACACGGTAGTATCTAGTAATTTCATAGGCGCAGCGAGGATATGGTTTCGGGTGGGGGCACACTCAAAAAATGTGGTATAAACGTACTCATTTTCGCTCAAATAATTTGGGCAAAAATCAAAATAAAATTCTCGCAAAGCGCGAAAAATGTAGCGATTTTATGTACATTTTTGGTAAAATAACCTCCTTTTTCAGGACTTATTTTTGATTTGATTTTTAATTCAAAGAGAAATAATTTAATTTCTAAAAAAATATTATTATGTCCATATTAACGATGACGGTCATAGGCGAACCTGTATCCTCTATAGCTTTTCTTACACCTATACTACCATAGATGGGCTTCACAGTGGCGCTCATAACGCTCTAACGTTAATACTAAGTAGATTTTCTTTGGTGAACGTTCTGACAGCTTCTAATAATGCTCACGTATAACTCATTTTTTTGAAAAATCATCCCCATAAGCAACTATCGAAATTAAATCGTATGGATTTGGGTTACAGAACACCAAAAACGTTTTACTGCCGTCATGGTATGTCGAGAATGTAGCGTAAAAATGTATTGTTTTCGTACCAAACTAAAACGAAACTGAAAATTACGAAATCATGACGTCATTTGAACTAAAACAATATTACAAGCGTATTCAATACAAACCATATGAAAACCAGATGAAAACGAATTGGATACCAAAATAATACCATTGTAGGTGTCACAAATTAATTAAATCTTTCTCATATTTCATTTTAATTGCGCTTTAATTGTGTATAGAACAACAAAGTTGAGTTAAAGTATACATGCAAAATATAATATCAGTCAGTTCCCAGTTATAACAATTAGGTACCAAACAAGAATTACACAGTTTTGTTTAATGAGTGATGTTGAGTACCCCTACCCTCCCTATATCCGGTCTTCGTAGTTTCTGGACGCTCCCAAAAATGGAAAAATATTCATGTTAGGACTTAGGAGAGGGTTTATTTATATTATACCACCTCTTATTCTCTTAATAAAGCTTTCATAGCTTCAAGAAAACTATGGGAGCTATATGAAAGTTTGCGATTTTAATTCGACTGAAAATGTTGTCAATTTTGGGGAAATTTTTAGCCATCTCCATCTAAATCATATGGTACCTTACATTTCTGTTTGCGGGTTTGTCTTTCAATAATGCTATAAAAACAGAATTTGTCCAGTTGTTGCACCTCCTGGACCTAACCAGTATTCCATTGGGGGGGGGGGCAAATGGCTAAAAAAGCTATAAAAACCCAAAATAGATGGTGTAAGTTTCAAAATTTTAGGAGGAGCGATGAGCAGGAGGCCCATTTGCCACAACCTCAGCCTTGCTTTACTTGCTTTTGGCATTTGGTCGAAGAAGTCTAGAATTAGTCATTCATGAGTGTGAATTAGCCTGTAAAAGTCTGCGTAAGAAAATACTTAGATAAATTTACTATCTTAGATACTTTATCTTCATAAAAGCCGAAGATACAAGATAATTTTTCACTTATTACTTTCGTAAGATACAAGATACTTTTACACCTATTTACTTTCGTGAGATACAAGATAGTTTCATCTTATGTCTTATTGCAAGATACAAGATACTTTTCACACCTAGACCTATGTTTTTACACCCTCACAAGGTCTTTTCAAAGCTAAATCATCTTTTAGATACTATCTTAGATGATTTTCTATTTTAGATACAGTTATCGGTTATCAGTCACACCCAGAATTGAGCACGTTACTTTGTTTTAAGACAGGAGATACAAGATACTTTACTATCTTAGATAGTTTATCTTCGTAAACGAGGAAGATACAAGATACTTTTCCACAAATTTGTTTTCGTAAGATACAAGACACACACAACGTATCTTAGATACAAGTATCTTGCTCAGCCCTGGTCTCGAGGAAGAAATATTAAAGATGGACGCACACAATGAATGGCACGTGCACTTTGCGTCAGATTGAGCTGTTATTATTGTTTTAAATGAAGATTCTGAATTTAAACTTCCTACAATTTTAGAGTAATTGACAAATTGGTTGGCTTCTTCATTTGAGGTTGATAATATTTAGCATCAAAAGCATAATTTTTTCGCTTAATAATTATTATTATGAAATAAATTGAAAACTATTATTACATTATTAGTACTTTCGAAGACATCATTAGGGGGAAATGGTACTAGAAAACAGACGCTAGCAAACAATAGGGGAAAGGGATCCAAAAATGGTAAAAAATAGCAGACATCATATATGTTGACAGTCCCTAGGTTGAACTTACCTAAGTATGAAGCGTGTTTGATATTAAAATGGCATTCCAGATTGAATTTGATGCGACAAGCAACTAGAGACGTATAAAATATATAGAGGTATGTATATTATGTGGTGTAGAGAGTTAGAGACTAGACTCTAGTGTATACAGTCTCTAGACTATTAGTGTTCAACTACCACACAGTCAGTATTAATATACCACACCGGCATTAATCTCCTTTCGCGTAATAATATAATTTCGCAAAATGTTTGAATTAGTTTGTAATGATGTTATAAAGTATGTATACTTACAATGCAATTAAAGCAGATACCCAGTCCCTGAACCTCGCTGAATTTAATAGGTAGGGTAATCTCTAACAAAGGTACAGTTTGGTTTAGAATGCTTTCATATGGGGCATTGTGATTGTGAATATCACAAACTACAAACATGCACATTTGAGATTGGCATTACATGTAACATGATAATGATTTGATAATATTATGTAAAATCGCTTAAGCTTATGAATATAAGATTATCATCGGATGATACGTGACAAGACGACAAAGTAAATATGATGGCAGTTAAATACTTAAACAACAACGTTTTTTATTGAATGATTTTGGCACACTACAAACACACTAAACAGCAATGAGCTTAACGCACAAACGCACCTAACAATATGGCTATTAAACATGGTACCTACATCAGTTCATTTTCGTTACAAATCGCTGTGAATACTTTGTATGTAATCCGTAATATGTACTTTAATAATTGGTAACAAATGGTACATACACATTACGTACAAACATAATAATATTATCATCTTTACACAAACATCTTTTCTTATATCTGTATGTCGTTTACATTTGGTTGAATACACTCATCAACTGTTTGTTAGATCCTGGTGAATAAATATATTATATTGTAATAGTTTAATTAGTACTACTGCACATAATATAATTGTGTAGTTAACTTAATTATACACTGTATCGCTGTTGAAATGAAATGTCATGTCACTGTATGTGTATTCTATACTCACTAGGCAAAAATTAAAAACATAACAAAAACAGCAATAACAACACTGATGAATATCGGAGTGGATCGGAGTGAGTGAGAAAGGTAAAGTAGAAATTGTGTGTGGACACCGGGGGGAAGACACTGAACAAATGGAAAACAATAATAATAATGATAATGATAATAATAAAAATGACACTACTAATAATAATGAACTTTTACTCTAAGACAAGTCTATATAGTTGAGTATGCGGTCTGCACAAAAGAAAAAGGGGCTGGTGGAAAGGAAAGGAGTTTGTTTGTTAGGTCGTAGCGTATAATATTCTAGGTACACTAACAATGTAACAATGTAGTTCTAAGAGTAGCATAGTAATAATAATAATAATGATAATTGCTCTGGCAGCTGTATTTGTACGAAGTAGTACTCTAATGTAATTCTAGGTCTAGTAATAGCTAATGATAATGTTGAAGAAGAGAGATTGAAAGAAGGGACTTATCAAACATACTCTTCGCTGGGTCTGGGTGTCGGATAGCGACTACTACGACTGGCGGATGCAATACTGTTGATGCCACTGGAAGGAGTAATGTTGGGCACAGTTCCTGGAGCACTGTCAGGAAGCTCCGCAATGTCTTTGAACACACCAACTAAGTTCTCAAAGTTGGGACCCCAGTTCAAAAGGTAGTCCCAACCCATTGACGTTGAGCCACCGTTCGGATTCGGAGTTTTACTATAACTATTAATGTACGAAAGGTCATCATCCGAAGCTACCAAAGTGGACAGTGAGCCTCGAAAGGAATCTTCGCCTTCTTCGTTCTCCACTTCAGTCAACTTTGAGAATATCATGTGAGACGGTCTGAAATCCCGTTTCTCGTTGTCGTACTCGAACTCGGAACAAGTGAATGAGTCATTGCCCGACTCGTCCTCGTCACTCGAAGTGTCTCGGGCTCTCTGCATTATTTCCGTGTTTGTTTCTAGCAAGTCTGCAATTTTATTCTTGCGACGATCGTCACTCTCGGAGCTAGACACTGCATCCAGCGTACTCACCAGACTAGAATTGTTTTTGTGTCTGGAGTTATTGAGACGTTCAATCTCCTCAGCCGTTAAACCAATGGTCATTTTGTTCCCACTGTCGCCTGTACACTTTTTTCGTTTCTTTTTAGTTCCCTGCGAAGAGGCATTCACTATACTACTACGGGAAGAACTATGACTTATATTCAGACTCCGCTCACTCTGGCTCATTGTGTCCTTTTGAGTTGTCGCCAATAAAGCACTTTGTAATGGTTTACCGCTAATATCTTGTAGTGTTAATATTCGAGGAGTTGTTTGTTGGGACAATTCGCTGCTGGGACTCAGTCTGGCTAATGGCGTACTCTTCAGAACATTCGAAATGGGACTTTGTCGGATGCCCGGACTTTGATGACTTCCGGAAAAATGATGATTGTGGCGGAAGGGAGAGGATTTGTTGCGACCGCCTAAATTATCGCGAAAACCTTTGTAGTGATAAACTATATCTATATCAGAAGGAGCTATTGAACTTGCATTTTCCAGGTCGTAATGTTCAGGCATTTCTGACAACTCGGGCTCCATTGATATCCCATTACCAGAATTTAACATGCCATTATTTGTCGGGCTATTGCCAGCACCATTATGCGTAGGGGTCGACGTTGTTCGCTCAATTATGTCGGGTTTCTGATAACCCGTGTTTGAACCTGCTATTTTCTTTGAATTTCGAACGAGATTGCGAATGGCTTCCGCTTCTCCGTCCAAAACATGACTGCGCACAACATCACCCGTCGTTTGAGATGATGGAGATTGTTTGGTTGTGGGGGTCAATGGAGGTAAGGGATTTTTCTCTCGCTTTCTCAGTCTGAACACTACAAAACTCACCGATATGGCTACTAGGAGAATCACAAAGAACACAATTACAAGTGTAACTCCGATACTGAGAGGATCAGGAGCTGTAGCTGCTCCCGCTAAAGCACTGCTGCAACCACGACTAATCTTCCCGTAGTGAATAACTTCGTCAAATACACTACCAGACCCATTCAGGGGTTGAAGCTCGTCATTTATGCTAAAGTTTAGCATGCATCCCGTGAAAGCTGTTGAAGACAAAATATAAAATGATATGTATTAATAAACATTCATTTCCTGCAAGTATTCTGTATTCAATACACTAAAGTACCTACAACAAAAAGCAACTATATTTTATACAACTACAATAAAAGTTGACATTTCATGCTTCGACAATTTTAACAAAGCACCTACAACACATAATATTTCATTCCATGTGTCTATCTCATAGTGGAATGCATTAGCTTGTATATATAAGACACTCATTCATGTGCTTCATTTAAACAAATATTGCAATGTCTCTGAGACAACCATTAAAATTAATGGGTCATTAAATATGAAATACCTAGTCTATATATAATCATTCTCCAGTTATATACCACAATAAGAATGGAAGCTTTAATTCAATTACCACATCCCATCAAAATTACAACCCAAACTTTAATTACTGTGCATCACTAGAACATAACATTCTCACCCCCAAGAATCTAAAATTCTATATTATTGCAACGCTATCGGAAAAGCCGGACTTTACACTCACAAGCAAATGAGAATGAGAAACCCAACTCTTCCGCTCTACTTGCGATTCAAATTACATACAAATTGCATTCAACATTACATGCATAATTACAAACATGCACACACTCACCATAAATATTATCAACGCTTTTCAACAAACCTCAGTGGTTTTATCAGTATTTTTATTTACTCATTTAATTTTTCTTGCTAGCTATTTAATACCTATGTATATTCACTATTCACTATCAGTCGTTCCATATGAATTTGTCAGAGATTTTACTTACAGTATTGGCAACTAATAATATTTGTATTTATTGTTTACAATAATTATAATTATTAAGGAACTTACCAGAATACACTTTGTTTGAATTAATGGTTTGATGATGGAAACCACCAAGGGTCATTGTTGTCAAATAGGGATCAAGGAAATCATGACCGGAAGCTGAATTCAGTTCTTCACCTCTCCTTTCTCCATCCACAAGGAGCTGTAGAGCTTTATTGACAACTGTCAACCGAACTGTGTGCCATTGACCATCTATTAGAAGAAGGTCTGGAACGTTCATTTGAATGGGATAATTGGAACCAATTCGTGAACTGAATTTTAAATCGCCGTTTTCCAACTGAAATCGAAATGAATTGTGTTAGTTGATTGTGATCATGGGAACTTTAAATGATTTGTGAAAATAAGTTTTACATAATATATTATAGTGATTATTTATAAATTTTAAAGCCTTCCAAAGTTCTCACTTCAATTATAGTGTAGTCTTTATCACTGGCGGCATAGAAGAGAATGGCATCGTTTTGTACTGTTCTGAACCGGAAAGAAATCGTCTTGGAAATAACTTGACGTTTCACGCGTCTTGCCGATTCTTCAAAATAACTATTATGTAAAAGTTGACTTCGACGGTATTTTTCGTCAATTCGGAACTCAATGAAGGACCCCAGAGCGAATGTGTAAGGAGAAAAGACATCAACACAATTCGGTGAAATGGCACCATTGCAGCGGCAAGTGTAAGAGTCCCAAAGATCAATGCATTGTCCTTGTGCTCCACATTTCGCAGATGCAGACTCACAAACATTCATAACTCGTTGACACGTTGGTGACACCGAGCGTTGTTTGATCGGGGAGGACATGTTGAGCAAGCGTCCGTTTATTGTAAGACTGTGAATGCAACCAACAAAATCATCCGATTGAACTTGTCCAGGTCTCTTCAGCATTGGCTCCACGGAGACGAGACCACCAATAATCAATGGATTCCCGTTGAAGTTTAATGTTCTGTAAGTAATTATATAAATCCCAAGACTCAATTAATACATCGTACTAATACATTTTTAATTTTCAAATTTTTCAATTTTTTAATTAAATGGACGTACCCAGTTGGTCCGACGTCATCCGCGTAACATGTGGCATCCCCATGCTTACAATCGTGGCAATTCTCCCCACTATCTTCACAAGCCGACACACTCAATGAAATAACACGACTATTTCTAGTGGCAATGATTCGATGCCACTGTCCATCGGCAACAAATCTGTCTACTGAAAGTGTAGCAATGGCTGTACGAGATCCACCGTAGGACAACACGGGTTTCCCACTGACTAACTGTATGGCTACAAAATCAGACCTTCCTCCTGTTTGTTCTCCGTAGTTGTATACAAGGAGCGAGTCTTTCTTGTTGGATGAGAAAACAATAGAAATGTCATTCGTATTGGAGTCGAGGGATGGGAAGGACATGTATGATCCATACGCAAAGCCGTAAGATGATTTTTCACAATGACGTCCATAGAAATGTGTTCGGCATTTACACCTGGGGAAAGCTGAGGCAGGTGCTACATTTCCAATACATTCACCTCCGTTAAGACAAGGGTTAGGTTTGCAAGCATCTGAAACGGTTTGACATTGATTTCCGAAAAGTCCAGGTCTGCACAAACAGAAGTAACCGTCCCCTTGTGGATTTTCTTGACATGAGCCTCCATTCTTGCAAGGATTTGATTCGCAAGCACTGCTTTTCTCAATTTCACATCTTTTTCCGTATCGCTGTGGAGGACAAGCACAGCTGAATTCGTAGCCTTGTTTGTTACACACACCTCCAGCTTCGCAAGGATTTGGTTGACAAGGTTCTCGACGAAGTTGACATTTCACACCTAATGGAAATAATTGAAGATAATAATTAAATACAAATTCTATAAATATGTATACAAAAAGTCATGAATTGTTTTTAAGAGTGATAATGAGGTAATTGCTTACCAGTAAATCCGGATGGACATTGACAAGAAAACTCCATGACAATACTTGGGGCAGAAAGAACTAGAAGTGAGCTTTCACTGATTCTTGGTGTAGAATACGCTTGGAGTGACTCTGTACATGCGGCACCATTCTGGCAAATGTTTTGTGTAGCACAAGGAGAATAATTTATAATTACAGTTCCATCCAAAAGATTTTCCAGGTGACCTTTATTAGATAGCAACAGTGTTGATACTTCCTCAGCTGACATGTACTGATTCCCAGATCCAGAAGCTATAATGATATCCGTTCCATTGACATTGGGGATGAGGCCGTAAATGTGTGGATCGTGTCTCATGATGGGTCTGAAGAAAGACATGAGTTTCATATATGATTTCTCCAATATCTTCTTGTAGTCTACTCCGAGAACACGAACAATGACAGAATTTTCCATAGTTGCATTGTCAAATGAGAAGAATTCGATGAGCATTGTGGATGAAACTTCGGCATGAATACCATCATCGGCTAAAATTTTCAAAGACTGTCTTTTGTACACGGGCAACTTTTCCACCTGTAGATTGCAGTTGGATTGAATCTTAAAAATGTTTTCGTTTTTCTCCAGACGACAACTGTATTGTCCCACAATGTCCGAATCAATGGGTTCAACGCTCGCTACTTTCTCTTTGGGAATGTTATCTTTGAACGTGTACAGAAGCAGTTGACCGTTTCTGGGCTGAGACGGACAATCGTTTTTGTCCACCACATTAATTTTGACTTCTTGTCTCGTCTTCATTGGTGGTGAGCCATTGTCCGTGATTTCTACGAGAATTCTCAGTTCTGGAGTTGTTTCTCTGTCAAATGAGACTGTGGAAGTCACATAGCCAGATTTGGGATCAACTTTAAATTTCGAAACGTCCGCACCTCCTACCAAGGCGTAAGAGAATGGTTCTCCATTGGGGCTCAAATCAAGATCAGTTGCATGAAGAGTCAGAACTTTCGTGTTTGGTGGTTCGTTTTCCAAAATTGAGCCTTCCATAGATGAGGTGTCTAAGGTTGGTCCATTGTCATTGACATCCAGCAGATTGATTTGCACTGTGGTGGTTCCAGTTTGAGGGGGTTGTCCCATATCAATAGCACCAACGACAAATGTGTACATCGAAACTGATTCTCGGTCCAACGTTGTGGCTGTTAGCAGCAATCCACTTATCGGGTCGATCTTAAATGCTTTGTTGTCGTTTCCACTAATGATTTCATACGAGAAACGATTGTTGGACGGTCTTACGTCAATGTCTGTTGCTTTAACTGCAATAACTCTAGTACCAATAGATGAGCCTTCACTAATGTCTGCTTGATAAATCTCCTTCTCAAATACTGGTGGATCGTTTCCGTCTTGCACTGTGATAATAATTTGCGCTTCATCAGTATCATTTCCACGGATTGAACCTTGATTTTTAGCCAGGACAGTTAATACAATTCTGGACTGAGATTCTCGGTCCAATCTTCTGGAGATTGTAATAGCTCCACTGCTAGGGTTAATTATGAAACCACGGTCATTGCTTGAACCAACAAAGAGATAAAACACAATTCCATCTTCTCCACTGTCTTCGTCAGTTGTTTGTACATTTCCAATGATGGATCCTATCACCGCAGACTCAGATACCGTAAAATGGAACACCGGTTGCACGAATTTCGGGTAATATTCGTTCACTCCCAGAATTAGAGCTTGTACTTTCGTTGTTCCGTATAAATTCGAATCCGGATTCGAAGCAAGAATTTCCAGAGAATACTCATCACGTTCTTCGTAATCAAAAACTTTCTTTGTGCTGACGACACCCGTTTCCGGATCAATGGCGAATGAGTTCTTTCCTGAGCCACCCACAATGGAATATCGAATGATACTATTCTTGGGTGAATCCACATCCAATGCCTTAAGTGTCAATAGCACTGTATTCAATGGAGAATTTTCATGAACATGACCCGTGTATAGAGCCTTGGGAAACTGTGGCGGATTGTCGTTGATATCTGTGAGGATGACTGTCAACTCAGCTTCGCTTGAACGAGAATAATAGCCCAGATCTTTGGCAGAAATATTCAAGTGGTATTCTTTCTTAGTATCAAAATCCAGATCTTTGTTTATACTCACAGCTCCAGTATTCGCATCAATCAGGAATTTCTTTTGTTCGTTTCCTTTGGTTATGTTGTAAACAATTTGTCCATTCGGTCCAGGGTCTTCGTCGGACGCACTCACTGTCACGATCACCGATCCCAAAGCTTCGTTTTCAGGAACAATGACTCTGTAGCTGAGAGCACTGAACACAGGAGTGTTAATGTTTGGTCCTGAGACCATCAATGTAACTTGGACATCGTCTGACTGCGGAGGAATGCCTTTGTCCATCACTCTCAGTTGCATAACATACCTTTGAGACTTCCGTCCCTTTAGGTCGCCCACCACAACAACCCATCCCGTATTCTTATCAATATTAAACAGCTCTGTTCCATTTCCACCGATTTTCAGATATTCCAATTCCGAATTAACACCGAAATCGTCAGCGTCCACTGCTTTCACGTGTAGAATGTTTTCGCCTATTGTCGAGTTCTCGAGAACTGGGGTGAAGTAAGATCGTTGTTCCCACTGCGGAGCATGATTGTTTCCATCCACTACGTTGATAATGATTGTGCACTCAGATGACATTGGGGGTTTACCACTGTCCGTGGCAGTAATTAGCAGACTGTATTCGTTTTCAGGAGAAAACTTCTTCCAACTTGGTTTATACTTTATTCTTTTCTTTGAGAATATCTCACCGCTAACGGGATCAACGGAGAAAAAGTCAGAGGGTTGTTTCAAGCCGTAAGAAACCATGGAATTCGGACCACGCTTATCACGATCTAAAGCAGCAACTTGACCAACGAATGTTACTGGACGATCTCCTTCTGGGATGTTAAAGCTGTAATAGCTGTGTTCGAACTCTGGAGCCTGCAATTCAATAACATAATTAGCGTTCATATATATACAAGTGTATTTTAGCAGCGTTCATCCACTCTATGTGTACTATCCGCAATCTGCAGAATAATTTACTATACGCTAATAGCCAATCAACATTATTTTTAGATACTATATATAAAATGCTGTCAACATAATATCACTTGTATCGAGTATTTCAGTCTACTAGGTTATCTATAGTTTATGCAGACCGTTACAAAAAATTCAACTTTGTATATAAAAAGAAAATAAATTAAACAAAGGCCAACTAGATCTTTTAGTGAAGAACTTCATTCTGTGTTTTACAACTTGATCAACCAACATTAGTCGATTCAATCTGCAATAATGGATCCGAAACCAATTCGGTGATGTGAGCATCCTAGAGAAAGTCACCTTTTAGTTTGGTTATATGAACCGAATACACAACCGATAATCAAGGGAGGGATGACCGGCCAAATAATTGTAACAAAATATATGTCTAGAATTTTGTTTAACACAACTAGTATGATCAACTAATGATTTGTAACATGACATAATATGATGCGAGATTATAATTTAGATGGTTGAAGGAGAGACACAGCCTGAGTATAAGTAAATAATTTGGTTATTTTTCTTCTATTGCTAATGTTACACATGTGAACAGAGTTGACATTGTGAAAATGGCAAGCAAACTATTGAAATACAGTTGGCCTTTGTATGGACATGTATGAAGATAATTAGGAATGCGTAAGTACTTACATTATCATTCACGTCTTGTATTGTGATTGTGACGAGTGTCTCAGCTCTCCATGAGCCATCAATCGCAGCCACTTTGAGGAGATATTCGTCCTGTGTCTCCCTATCAAGCATTCCATTAACAGTCACATTTCCACTGAAAGTGTCAATTTTGAATTTGCCAGGTGCATTCTCAGTAAAGCTGTATGTGCAGTTGGCATTTTCCCCCACGTCCTTATCAACACTTGTAACTTGAATAACAAACGTTCCCATGGGCACATTCTCAGTCACATTGACACTGAACAGTCGAGTGAATCGAGGAGGATTGTCATTCTTATCTTGCACATTTACAACAACTATTGTCGTCCCAATCTGTGGGGGAGTGCCCATGTCCACGGCTTCTACATTCAAAGTATACTTGAGGATTTCCTCTCGATCCAATTTGACTTTTGAAAACAGTTCGCCTGTATCTGGCTGAATTCCAAAGAGATTAGAATACAAGGAAGCACTTTCTTTACTCAATTGATACATAACCCTTCCATTGTCTCCACTGTCAATATCCTGCGCCTGCAAAGTGGCGATGAGTCTTGGTCCCGGCTCTTCTTCAGGAACACTCAAGTTGTACATGTTCAGCTCGAATATTGGTTTGTTGTCATTCGAGTCTGTAATGTTTATATACAAGGCCACAGCATTACGCAAATCAGGCTCACTCACTTTGCTCACTTCAATCCACAACTCATAGTTTTGAGCAATTTCATAGTCCAGACCATTCGGGGAGATTTTCACTTGTCCAGATTCAGAGTCAATTGTAAAAGCATCACCAAGATTTCCTCCTCCAATGAAGAAGTTGAATTTGCTTTGAGATTTCTTGTCTTTCTTCAGAGATCTGTCTCTGTTGTCAGAAAGCAACTCGACATCTCTGCCCGTGTCCGAAGAAATTCCTTCCACAGTTGTCACAACCTCATTGCTCACATTCTCAAAGAACGAAAACGAGTTGGATGTCAGTTTAATCTTGGGGAATTTATTTTGACTCACTAAATTCACTTCAACATTCACTGATGACGACATGGGTTCTTTGGGTGAAGAATCAGTGGCATGGATTTCCAAATGAAATTGGGTATTGCCACTCTTGCTCAAGGGTCTGAGTGACTTGATGACTCCCGTCTTTTGGTTGATTTGAAATTTATCGGCGTCTGCACCACCCAGGTAATATCTGATGACGCTGTTCAAACCAGAGTCGATATCAAAGGCGGACACACCAAGCACATAGCCACCTGCTCCAGTCTCGTCAGGGATTTTAACGGAGTAGCGTGCACTGTTAAATTGGGGTGCGTTGTCATTCCTGTCTTGAATTATGATTTGTACATTTGTGGTTGTGCGTCTTTGGAGGACAGGACTGGAGTCGGAGGCTTCGACTGTCAAATGATAGACGTCTTTAAACTCACGATCAATTTGACCTCGAGTGAGTATCTCGCCCGTATCCTGGTTCATTTCGAAAGGCCCTTGTTCATCGTTACCCTGAATGGTGTACCTATAGAGTGGAAGCAAAAAATGGATTGTTGTAGTAATTGTGCATTGAGTCGTGAACAAGGAGCGAGGAATGAAGAACTCGCGGCTGAGTAACACAAAACAATTGTGCTCCATTTCATTAGAGTAGTTGCACACTACTAGTAATTTACTTGTTGCGTTCGCCTACATTATTTATTAGAGAAGGTGGATCGAGACGTGATGGTGAAAGGATTTCATTTATTTTACCTGATTTTAGCATTTAGTCCAGTATCAATATCCACAGCAACAACCTGAGCTGCCACAGTTCCTGGCGGAACATTCTCGTCCACAATAAATACATATTGGTCTTGAGGGAAGAACGGACTATTGTCATTTTGGTCTTGAACAACAACACGAACCATTCCGGTTCCACTCAGGCGGGGAGTACCTGCATTCCAATAATAATTATATAATCTCTGACTACAATAAAAATGAGTAATAATAACCGATTTGAAATTAAACGCCGAGCTTCCATCCACGCAGCAGGAGTTGGTGTCCTTTATTTTTATACGATGATTTATTTCATTATGACATTTATCCTTAATAATAGCTCTCGCTCAAACCAATTGCTCTCCACCAGGATTTGCCATCCAATCTACTCCACAACATAATATGCAAAATATCACACAAGAAGTTGATTTTAACCATCCATCCTTACATTTTTATAATATGCCATCTTCATGCTACATTAAATAAACTAGCTACCTAGGAGTAGCGAGTACCTATGTAGTAGGCCTATATATTTTACAAGTCTCAAAAATGCTGTCTGATGCCTTACTTGCTATAAAGCACTGGTATGATTATATCCTACCGTTTGTGGTGTGGATATTCTCCATGAATGAGAATGAAAGTCAATAATACAAAGATCCTTAGTCTCACTTGAGTGATTCTTACACTTAATCTACGACAGACACGAACGTTGAACTGACAGTATGTTATGTTGCTTTGTATTGAATGTGACATGAAGTTTTCGAAACTTGGTTTTCATTTATTTGTCGTTGGATTTTTATTGCCGAGCATATAAGCAGAGGAAGCGTGGGTCGAGTCACAGGGACAATTTCCCTTGTATGACATGCCTTGAACCGAAAAGCTTATTTTTTATTACGAACATAGAGCTAGTCTGTGCGACGACTATGCAAAGCTGTATAAATTAAAGATGAGAGGCATAAGGCAATGAGCAGTGTATAAGATGCATTGTTGCTTTAATGTTTAATATAGAAATACATGGCACATCTAGATAGTGGAGATACCTACAGGATAGGGAATTTTTCACAGCCATAGCAAGTGCCAGTGCTAGTGCCAGTTGTATAATAATAGTCAATAGCCGAGTGGAATAGGTAGGAAAACATAATAATAAATATTATATCAGTAGATTAGTAACTTATGTTGGGAATGGTCTCGTCGTAGCCGTAGCAGGAGCAGGGCAGAAGAGCAGTCGAGGAAGAGTTGAAGCTCACTTGACTTTTTAGTCAGAACAGCCAGTCGCAGTCCGAGAGAATTCAACTGAAGGCAAGCCAGGAGAATACACACGGACTACATGACGACCATACGATAATACGACTTAAGACGATCCATAAAAACCAGTGTGTTTTGGTAGTACAGAGCTATAGAGCTATACAGTGGACTTGAGTATGAGTGTGTTGTAAATGGATGGATGGCCAGACTAGGCTGACTAGGCGAAATAATGTTGCCGTACCACAACATAAATCAGCGAGATATTCCACAGAAAAGGAAGGTATAAATGGAGAAAGACAAACCATGAATTTTATTTTCATAAGTCATTCCTATCCTGTCGCTATGTTAAAAAATACATATATTCTGGCTTCAGGTCCCAGATATTCCGATTCCATTTCTCTTCCCTTCTTGCTCTGCGTTACTCTCCAGACGGGTTTTATATTATAATAACAAACCTACACAAGCCTACAACCACAACAACTCCACTCTTTCGTAACATCACACAACACGATAATATTCACCTGTACGGGGTATCTCCAAACCAGACACACACTCTCCCATTCCAATCCAAACAAATCCATCCCCACAATCCACAATTGCTCCGTAATCACACTCTAACAATACCTAACTCTTCAAACTTCTCTTTTACATTCATTATTGTCCGTCTCTTAATGTTAGTCCACACTTTGAAATTTATTGCAAATGTACACATGTGTATGAAATTTGCGATCAACATCCATTAGATATGCGCATAGTTTGCTAGACAACTTGAACAAAGCGACATGCGTTTTTTAATGAAATTTGTCTAATTCTTTGAGCATAGGTTTGTTAAACTGAGATGCAATAAGTAGCTACTAGCCACCTACTTATTTCTTCGAAAACGAAATACTATTTTTAATATTCATTCATTATTGGTTTCACAACTGACAAAATGCTTTGTCTCACATCAAACTGCTTTTTAAAGCTTGGTCTGAAATATGTGTTGAGAAACTGAGAATTGAGTGTTGTATGAGTTAAGAATGACTTGGGTGAGTTTGCTACTGATTTGAGAGTTTAGAGTGCACCCGGTACAGACAGACAACGTAAACCAACAACTAACAACAACAGAGAATATCATGTGCATGACATTATAATCTGGTAGTGTAGTAGTATAGTAAGTTTAGTAGTAGGAGATAGTGGACGAGAATGGACGGGATGACTATATGCATAGAAATACGTAATAAAAATAAAGGTATATTTTATAGTTAATGTGGATACACACGTTGGTTTAGAAGCTCCGAGTATTCGATAGGATCTATCTACAAGAAAGTATTATAAGAAATATGCGTTTGGTTGGTGTATTGCATATTGCGATACCTGTGTTTGTAGTTTGTACCTTGCTCCACACAAGACAATGCGAGACACAGGTATTCTTCAATGTTCAACCACTTCTCCTTATTCTCCACATTCATTCTTCATTCTTCACTATACACATTTAAACATCCTTGTCCGCCGTATCCCATCCTATCTATCTATCACTTCTCGCCCGCTCGTCAGAATTCTCTCTCACTACTAAACAACTCAAATCTACAGTCTATAGTCTGCATGTGTGCTAACAAGCCGCCTAAAGTCCGTCTCATCTTCTTATTACGTAACTTATAGCTTTCTGCATTTATACGACCAACAAACGACCAATAATATTTTCTATTATAAAATGATAATCATATTCCAGTTGTTGGTTGCATGACAATTCATTTCGTAAATCTCTTTATGAAACTCAATTTATGCACGTATCATCGCATCAGATATCCTCAATCGCATGAAATTCATTTAATTACCAACCCAAGTGACGTTTCGGAAACAATCGTACGTATCTTAAGTTTATGCAACCACCAGTGATAACTATAAGTTGTACTTCTAAGCTCTACACAGATTCATTATTATAATCTTGTGTGGAAATATTAAACAATATCAAATGCAAACGTAAGCATCTACTTCAAAACACGATCAGAACACTCACAAAGGTTTTTCAAATAGCTACTACACACTACACCATACAAAAACATTCTATATCATTTGCTCATAAAAGCTGTGCAACATCATATCATGTTATGTTATGCGGCTTAAGAAAAGTCTAAGAGCATCAATTAAAAACAAGTCGAAACTGAACACGACAATTAAACAATCATTTTCAATTCAACAAAATTAAATAATGGTATATCTCTTGCTTAATATAAATAGGTAGGTAAAGGTAGTATATAGAACCAACATGGTGACCCCAACTGAGTTACCATATACATACATTTGAGTGAAAACAACAAAAACTATTGCCAACTAACGCGAATCTATAAAAAAGCGAATAAATTATAACATTATTAGTAGTTGGTAGTAGTATTAGTTTATACATAGGTATATGTGTTACTCAATGAGACAGACAAGTACCTACCTACCTTCGTATGAAACATTTCTTCGAAAATGACAAAATTGAAATTGTGTAGTGTTTCTGGTGAATATGTATTCTCACGCTATTTTTTGCTTGAAGAGCTGTACGTAAGTAACAAAGATTTCTCTATGTTGTGTAAATTGTTGTTTCGTTACGTAAGAAACTCATGATGTTTGTGTCAGTTATTTAGGAGGATTTATTTGAGAAAAAAGGGAATTTGCTCCAGTCTGCTCATTAGGTAAGCACAGATAGGTGTCAAATATGAATAAGGTCGTCTGAAGTCTGTACCACCCACCTTATGTGATGCCTTTTGATCTGTAAACTGTAGGTATAATTATAGGCTGAATAATAAGTATAAAATAGGCGAGTAATCAAAAAGAGGTGGTCTCTCTGCATAAGTAATCGCTACATAATAATAATAATATGTAGATCTGCTGAAAGCAGTGGTTGTATGCGAAAGAGCATAAAATGATACTTTCTTGGCAGTCGTATTTAATCGTACAGGAATTAGCGAAAACAAAAATATAGCAAGCTAAAAACGTTGTTATAGCTAAGAAAAGTATGATGAAGCGGGATGATTTTCAAGAAAGGCTGGAATATTTTAACACATAACTAGAATGGAAAAGCTCAAAGTTGCAGAATGGAATTTAGCTTAAAGGAAAGACGAAAAGGGGCGGTGGAGTCGCAATTGATGAAATGATTATTTTCCAGCCTTGTGTCCTCCCCGCCCATCTCTATCTCTCTTTCTCACTCTCTGTCCCTTTTGCTACTTTTTCCTTCGTCTTCCTTCTTACAGGTTCTCACTCATATTAAGCAGAACTACAACTACTACCTCTACTACTACTTGTATTGAATGGCCTATGCAATAAACTAAAACCATGAAATAGAATATTCACACCTATATGAACTGTTATATGTAATTGTAGCGTAATTTAATACACACATACATAGCGTACACCGTCTTTTACTTATAATTGCAATAATACGTATAATTTACATGTTTTCTTCTACTGCTCTGTGTAAACCACTACCTAAACAATAACACTTATAATATCATTTATACTTATTACCATTACATAAACGCCATATAATATTCACATACACCTCATCATAAATAAAAACACCTTTTAGCAAATCTTTCAAAATAACACCAACCACACATTGACAATTATACGAGCATTGCGCAACACAACATTTCTCCTAGCTTAATCAGAACGTGTCACTATAAAAAATTAGCAAGGCGTCTAAGTCTTGGCATAAGTCAAAAAACAATACTTCTTCAACACTAACCTGTATCTTTCGCTATTCATTCTCCCTTAAATATTATTGCTCAATTTTATAACGGCCAATCAGTTTCTACCGGCAACTACACCACATTACTCAAATAGTGTACACATTATGTCTTAAATACATGTCTGTAGGAATACAATTGTTGAAAATATGCAAAAACAATGTTAGACTTAAGTTTGTACGTTAATTAATCGTTGCACTGATAAATTTTGATCATTTCTATCAGATAGTATAAAATAATCATGAAAGAAATGAGCTGTGTATTTGTGAAAGCGGAATGACTAAATAAATGAAAAGTTAAGAATGCATTGGAAATGACAGAATTTGCCCTTCAGATGAATTGACATGTACCTCCTGTGCGGGACAAATAAACAAAGCCGTGCTGGAACTGGAAATGGAGTTGAATAGGATTCGAGAGGACACTACAGAGTATCATTGAGCATAAAGACGGTGAAACGAGTGTTGAGACGACAAGGAATGGAGTTGGCTGGAGAATACACATGTTAGGTAGAAAATGTTGTGTAAAAGTGTATTGCCACGTCCTGGCTGTCTCATCTTTCAATTTTGATGAGTCGAGTGTAAAGTATGGAGTATAAAGTATCCTGGTGGCGGTGGTGGTGGTGGTGGTTGTTGTCGTTGGTAGGATGCATGGCTGGGAAGGATGGATGGAGCATAGAGCAATGAAGGAGCAGAAGAAGGCAGTGAGTGGAATCGAATATAAAATTAAATGTGTCTTGGACATGAGTTGGATTGCAGGAGTGAGTCTCAAGGAAATTATCATAGTCGTCCTATCTTCGAATCAGCTAATCTTTTTGAACCAAACTTGTAGTTTCTATGGGATTAGTATATCAAATGGACATCGTCTCGTCGCGTCTCACCCTTCAAGGTAATCAACACAGCTCGAATTAAGGCTCGATGTCAACGTGGATAAAAGTTGTGCTGTCCACTTATCTTCCAAGATCAATGCAGTATCATAACTTTCAAAGTCACGCAGGAATCAGAGTAGACTTGGCTAAAAAATTTCTCTTAACGAGATCATAATTTCTCCTTTGAAAAGAAATCTCCACTGAAACTGATTTTAGATAACTCTTTTGTGTGCCTTCTTACTCAAATTAAGATTCCAACACATGCTCATGTCGCAGGCTTGATATTATTTTCTCGTTCTTTTTCTCTCACACAGACTTAGTGACTGCCTCGCTCCACGCTCTCACTCACTACCACATCTATACGTCTCCCGTCTTGTATTGGGTCTGCCTCTGCCTGTATTGTGTATTCTATTCGATGTGCTCAGCTCAACTGGGCATATCATAATAGATCTATGTAGCTCCACTCGGCTAAGTAAGCCAAAGTCTTATAGCCATCTTCATCTTGTTAGCTAATAACGATACCTTACTCGATCATGCAATTGTCTCACTCATTGTCCGTTATTTTCCTGTAAAAATCTCGATTTAAATATTTATCACAGTTGCCTCATTGCACCAACTCACTCAAATCAAATGCTCGATCCTCTTTCTCAATGACTCTCAATGCTATTGCTGGGCTGGGCTTCATAGAGTTCCTAAAAATAAAAGTACCTAAGCTGTCCTGTACAAGTACAAGGCAAAACTACTTGTGGAGCAATAAACGTAGTTAGACATAATTGAAGAGAAAGTAAGGAGCATTGTGCATTGTAAAGACTTTATTTTATTTTATCGCTGTGCACCATTATGATTGCATTGTATCCGTATTTACATAGATGGCTATAATACGCTTGGTCCTTGGTCGGTTATTGACTGCTTGTTCTTAGTTGTACCTCTTCTTTGCTTAACTTGTAATGCCTCATGCATCGGGCATATTTAATACGCATAATATTATCGTGCTATTGTAAAAACATCAAATGGAATGCGAAAGGTGGATGTGGAATGGTGGTGCAGGTAACAGGTAGACGGAGGTAACATGTGGGCTACACAGATCAATGTAATATTAAATCTCAAAACTCGGCACAAATGCCATGAAACCAAGAAACCATTGATGCTCTGCTTGAAATTCCTCATCAAAAAGGTGCAAGTGGATGCCCTTAGCAATTGCATTGTCATGTCTGCAGAGAATCGCCTTAGTCAAACTCAATCCACCTAATCGAATCACTCAAAACTATTTAAACCTATTCTCAACATTAAACCTAAAATGCATCGACTAAAAATATTATGCAACATCTTGCGCTAATTACCTTCATCTACATAAAATAGAAAATATGTACAAAAGCAACCACTCTACAAGCTACAATCAAATTTCCCTAAGAAATTTAAACTATTTAGTTGGGTCTATTATAAAGTGTACATATTCTTGGTATTCTAACTAGGCACTCCTACTACTGTATCATTAATAGACAAATTAATATTATACAAATAACTGATTTGAGTAAATGAAACACATAGTTAAAAATAATGCACTGATAAGGATCTGAGTGTGAAAATGCACAGATGTGATTCACAAATGACGTTTCGGTGTTCAGCGGCCCAATTTGTATTTGTCAAAAGATATTTAAGCGGATGAATTGTTTAAAGGTTGAATTGGTGTGTAATTTAGTGTGTTGTTATTGTTATGTCATGTCAATGTCTGTTGCATGATGCACTATGGCACTTTTGGGTGTTTGTATGCACGGAGAGACTTGTAGTTAAATCGTACGCGGCGCATTGTGGTGGATTTGAGATTTTGTGTTGTTTTATGTCGTGTCAATGTCAAATAGACTCACCTGATGAATTAAAGTGTTATAAAAATTGGAGTTTGTGTATGTATTTTGGCTCGATTTCTCTATTAAGAGAACTACGAATTATTGTAATCATGATCGGAAGCATCACACTTGCATGACCAGAGTAAAGACCAGCTAGGTATATAAATAGAGACGAAGAAAGGGCTGGAGGCTACACCAGAATTTTTATCCAGCACCCTTTGTAAGAATGCGTGGAGAATGTTTGTAAGACTGTAATCGACATGAATACCAAGTAAGTTGGAACGATTAGTAGCATGAAACACCAACCTTTTCCTTTCTTCATCCACATAAAAATTAATAAACTAAAATTAGTCTCACTGCTTCCATTTGCACTTGACTCCATTACAAACTACAGTCAGAACAGAACACTAAATTCGTGTCACAAAAGTCTTGCATCCATTCTTGGAGTTCATTATTTTTTAAGTGCTTTAGTGCTACGAAAAAATAAATCTTTCGTATTGCTAATTAATAATATTCAGGGTCAGTGAAGAAGTCTTTTTCAGTTGTTGGAAGCTATGTTAGTAAATAATGTTATGTAAAATTATTGTATCGTCTGCAGACAACCTTAATAAAGTATAATAAGCTATGGCAGCGGATACCAAAATAAGGTATACATAATAAGATAGGTATAAAATATATCATACTATTTATCCATTAAAAAGACTCCGTTTCCAGCTAGGGAAAGAACAATTCATTTCAACCTGAGTTGTGTTACTCATTTCTATGTACATAGACTCTACGTACATTACGAAAGTAGAATATGTACTCGAGTCGTTCATAGTCGTACTAGTTATCTTTGGTTCATCTTGTTCAAATTAAAGCACAGTATACATTATAATGTTAGGCTGCTGTGGAATGAATAATACTGGAGACTGACTGGATGGACGCTACTGCTGCAAACAATTCACTGTATACCTACCACTAGAATAATGTTCTCTTGCTCTGCACAATCGGAGTTTTTACACATTGGAGCCTGGGATGCAAATGAATGCATGGAGTATAGTAGTAAGTAATATGTGGAAATGCTCGGCCATTACAAAAGGACAGATAAATAAAACAATCAAAGTTTTGAGCATCGACTGAAGTTTAAAATTTTTTAAGTTTGAAAGGGCAACAAATTATCTGCAAAGCTGAGTATTTGTACTTTCTTACACTAACAACGGATGGAGTGCATATTATAATCAGTGAGAATCGCTGCGAAACTACTAGTACCTACTCGGTCGGGTACTCATGGCGTGGCATCCAATGAATTATAACCACTTGCAGCCTCACAAGAGGTTATAAATAATGCAGGAAAATAGCCGACGGCCAACATTAAACGTGGGTTCCTCAATAATTCTCCCCACTCCCGTTTCAAAGTCGTCGAGAAAAAAGCAATACAACACACAATGTTCCTTATTCAGGAACTTTACAATTACCTAGTTGCCACCAACATAACACAACAACCGAAATATTCATGCCATCCCCTAGTAAATGTACAAATTCATATACACTTGTCCATATTCATCCATTTGTACTTCATCTACTATTACTACATAATATACCACCATATATATACAGCCACCACCACAAATACATATTACACATACATACAACTACACAACTACTAATTCTCTTCTTATTATGTAGTGCTATGCCTACCTCCATGTTTTCTGTGTTAAATATTGCACCTTAAATAGTTAATCTCCAACTTTCCTATTACTTACGACGACCACTACCATTACTACTGCAACTATTACTACTTCTCAGCATTCACAAGACAAGTTTCTATAATCCCTACACTTACCAACCTAAGTCACAACACAATAATCCCATATGCATATATGCACCACAGTATGTAGTAGGTATATGTGCACCGTCGTGGTTTCTTTTATTTGCCTTATGTGTCTAACATTATGGTCTTGTGCAAAAAAATCAGTTAGAGCACCACACCACTACCAGCAGGACACATTACCATGAAAACTACAATTTATTGCCTGCAATATAATATTATAACAATAAACTTCATTTAGACACTATCTGCTTCTTATTCCAGACAAACGTTTCTCTGCCATGCTAAAAATATTCTCAAAATCCCATTCCAAGTTAAAGGACCCTGCTGTATGTAGACTCCAGTCTAGTCTATACTAGTGGACACCAATCCTCCAGGAGGAGAGAAGAAAAATTGAAAAAAGTTATTGCACGAACCTGTATCCATTGCGACGACAGTAAGGACGAATTCGGATTGCTGCTCCCGATCAAGGGCCCGGTGTACTGTGATTTCTCCAGTACTGGTATTCACACGAAACGAGCCCTTGTCACCGTCTTTCATGAGATAGCGAACCTGGTGGTTGTTTGTGGCCGTGTCCGCATCGTATGCGTTCACCCGTAACACTGTTGCTGGAATTTCCACCATGTTTTCCCTTACAAATGCTAAATATGGAGAATCCAGGAACTGCAATAGGAAAAGGATTTTTCAATGATGAAAAGATTAGAAAATAAACTCCTTAATTGCTCAACCATGAATTATGAATGGTTTGTGTGCGTATAGAAATCTTGACTTACAACTGGAGGGTTATCGTTGCAATCCGTCACACTTATGGATATTGTAGCGGTATCGTAACGGACTTGTTCTCCTGAATCTTCAGCTTGCACTGTGAGTGTGTACGAGCGTTTTCTTTCATAATTCAGACTTTTTGCTAAGCGTAACACACCTGAATCTTCTCCTATGCTAAAATCTCTATTAGGATCGCCAGAAACAATTGTATAGCGTACTTGAGCATTCATTCCCTCGTCAATGTCCGTTGCAGAAACCTAAATACGTAAAGTGTATTTGTAGCTAAACCAATTCTGGTAAATAGGAGTTTTCTGCTGCAGTACTACTAAATACTAACAAACTTGATGTACTCAGTTTACCATATCACCCAATTAGAACCATTCGAAAAACATACCTGTAAAACACTCATTCCTACTGAAGAATTTTCTGGAATCACAGAGCTGTATTGTCTAGGATCGAACGATGGAGCATTGTCGTTATAATCCTTTACTTTAACCAGCAGATTCTGAGATGAGGATTTGGACGGTTCTCCACGATCTTTGGCTGTAATCTAATGGGAAATATCAAATATGGTGCTCTTAGTAACTTTTTGACTAGTAAATAAACTAAGTTGTCATGTTTAGAGTTTAGAAAGACAGAAGTGTATAAACCAACTGATAAATGTTAAAATTTGGTAGTGTAATTGTGTATGGCACAATATTCTACAGATGAAGAGGCACATGTAGAAACAGTAAAGGTGAAAAAGCAGGAAATTGGTTACATACCTTTAACACGTAGCTATTTGTGGTTTCTCTATCAATGAGACCACTGATTCTCAAAAGACCATCCACAGGTCCCAGTGAAAATGTGTTTTTCTCATTGTTGAGGACATACTCGACGTAGCTGTTTCTACCTTCGTCTTTATCCACGGCTTTAATAAGTAGTATCACAGTATTCATGGGAGAATTTTCCATTACAAACGTTTCGTTCGGAGAAATGAATTCCGGTGCGCAATCATTTATGTCTTCCAAGTTTATGTTAACCTAATTAATGGTAGCAAGAATTCAAACAATTACTAATTATGGTCCCAGTACACTGTAGGGAACACTAAATTACAATCAAATGTTAGGTAGCTCTAGCTACTAGAAATATGTTTCCCTACATATTTTCATATAAAAGATACATACATCACAACACTTATTGCATGTACATTCATGCAGGTTAGTTTCTATGAAAGATATGAAAAGATCATTACAGGTAACAAATTACAAAAGAAAAAGTAACATACCTGTACTGTAGACGACATAGGTTTCGTCTCTGAACTGTCGGATGCTTCTACCATCAAATTAAAATACGGCTTGGTTTCTCGGTCTAAGAGCTGTTTTGTGAAAATTGTTCCATTATCATAAATTCCAAAAATTTCACTGTCGTTATCCGAAACGATGGAGTATGATATCTTGCCGTTGAGTCCTATAAAAATTAATCGGTGCTCACATTAGTAAATGTTACACAGAATTCTCAATGATTCAAATCATAATTACAACCTCCGTGTACGTGCATTACTGTTTGGACACAGACATGATGAGACTTATAATTAATTGTATAAGTACATGATGCATATTATGTGCATGTAAAACTTCATGTACTGCATTAACACGGATATAAAAAAAATTATCGTAGATATTTCATAGTATTATGATCAATTGTCGTGTTTATTGTATTGAGACAATAGAAAGCGAAGGGCATTGATAAATGTGAGGAGTTTACTTACCAGAATCTAAATCAGTTGCGCTGACAGACACCACGGAGGAACCGATGGACACATTTTCAAATACCTCACGGTTGTAGCTCATGGGGTCAAAGGTGGGAGCATTGTCATTGATATCCATAACATTTAAATACACCGTAGTTGTGGAGGATAAACTGGGTCTCCCCGTGTCCTGAGCCTGAACTACGAAAATGTAGTGTTGTACCTGAAATAAATTGTGATATTTTGTATCAAACATTTCCTCTTTGTATTGATATACGAATTTACCTACAAACTCATATACTTGTGTAGAAAACCATATTTCCTCATTGTCATTTTGGTAAAAATCTGTTCTTTTCCATTTCGTTTTCTTTCAGCATTTCCTAGCAGAATGATTACTAAAGCTATCCTAACAGAATCTGATAATATCATCATAACCAGGAATTACTAGCAGAGTAGATAACAGTTTTCTGCGGACGGTTGAAACCACACAATATGTTTATGAATGTAAGGCACGTAATGTGTTTAGTAGGTAACGTAGCATAAAACTGTGTGCATATAACCGCGAGAATAAATTGATAAGAAAAAACATTATTTAATTTAAGTATTTGTAGTGTGCGGTTATAATAATAGGAATTGTAACAAGGAAAGAGCCTATAGATAGTTAGGAAATGATTATCATTATCGTTATTATTATTAACATAAGAATGATTTAAAAGTAGTGGATTGGAGAGTAGGTGCATTAATGATAGTCAGAGCAGCCTCTGTTCACACATTTGTTTAAGAGGGTTTCTTTTGCAGGCAATTGTGAGTAATGCCAAGGTATTTTGTAGCAACGTAATGGATCAATTAGTATAAATGGTAGTAACTGCGAACTCATGTAAAGTCACAAAAGTTACTAACCGTGTTCGTTTGATGGAATTGCATTGTAGTGCTCGTGTATTCCATGTTGTATGAAAATGGAGAGCAAGAAGGGTTGTATAAGTTGTATTACATTGTATTTCAACAACAACAACAATACTAGTATGCCTTCATTTTCATTGTCCATACATACATAATATATATAATACATATCTGTAGTGTACAAGAATAATATTTTTGAGAAACCTAGAGTCTGAGAGTGGATTGTAAAATGAGAGAAGAGTTTCTTTTAAACACTCAGTCATTTTATAGCACAGATAAAGTAGTAAATAGGGTCATAGGAACTTTCAACAAACTAAACAGGGCAATATTATAGTAATAGTGCTAGAATGGAGTCTGTATACAAGTTGTGTATGTATGGTGTGCTGTGTGTGTAGTGAGGAAGACTTAACGAGACCGAACCAGATGCCTCGTAGCATTATTTATCTCTGGAGCTGGCTGGCAATCTTGAGAGTTAAAAAGTTACAAAAGGATGTAAGCACCTAAAGTTATCCCAATAAATAAGCAATGTTGTTGACACTGATGATCGTACTCTGGAAATTGAGCGAGAGGCTTACTTTCAACGAGACAGCAACTCTCCAATTCATAGACGCACCTTTAGAAAAAGCCACATAAATTTCCCCTCTGAACTACTGACAATCAGCCGCTTCTCCGAAAAAATACTTTCCAGCGCATCAACACAGAGCTGAGCAGCGCTGTTAAATTTTCTTTTAGTTCTCCTATTCTTCTTCTTCATAATATCTTTACGTAGATCCTTCCATTATTACCACCTACCTCTTTAGTATTGCTAGAGCTTTTCCATGCACTCGCTGCGCTCTGGCTGCAGTGCATTATATCACATGTAATATGTATCCAGTGCTTATATTATTAGTATACTCACTTCGCTTATTGTTAACCATCCGCTACCTAAAAACTCAGTAATAGAATGCGCCACGGTTAACCTAGCTATATAATCCAGTTAAAAGTTACGCAACTAAAATAGCATACAAGACGTCACTGCCTTGGCTTGGCATACAAGTATCCATGTTCCAAATAGCTCTCATACTACACTACTGCAATGCAATAAAACAAAACGCTACTACTGTAGAATAGAAACCCATGGGAAGAAACTATTACTATGCGACGATCCAACTTACATTTTAGTTATTAACTCTGTTTAGATTAGAACCATACACTAATTATTACCAGGACTTCGGAAATAGTGTTAGTACTAACATCCCCAGCTCTCAATAAACAATTCGGGATCAAATTGTCAGTCATTATTATATTATTGTTATTATTTGCAATTTATTGACTGTCAAATGTATGCTGAAAAAAGTGTAATGTTTGAAGACACCAGTATCCTGTATAGCGCATAGTGGGTTCACCAGCAATGCAAAAATATCAAAGCTCTATGACTTTTCTGAAAATGAAGTATTTTTTATAGTAGTGTGTTTGTATAAAGAAACTTTTGTGCTTTTCTCTTTTGTAATACTAATTGCAACGAGAAATGAGAGTAAACTGAAACTGCAATATAGCATTCAAATAATTATAAATGCTTGAATGAGAAATTGATCCTTCATTGCGTTTATAATTTAGGCTTAAATTGTTATTCATGACTATGGTACAATGTTAAAATTTTGTCGGTATTACTCGGCAACTAATGTACACGCTTGGTCAATAGACTTACATTATTGAATTTTGACTCTTGCATATAATATGACAGTATAGCTATATGCTAAAATAAACACATTTGAACAACTAACACTCAGCGATATACATTGCTAATGTAATTTTAAATCTGCAGTAGCCTCAACATATTATATACAATGGTTTGTCTGGTTTAAATCAATTATTCATTTTAACCTCCTCATCGGTGGTCCACAATAACATTTGCATGGATATGTTCAGTACTTGAGCGTGAACAAGCAAATTATACAATTCTCTGTAATACAGATATCTACTTAAGAGAATTCTGTAATACTTTTGAGTGCTCATACTACAGAGAGTAACAATTTTTGGCTTAGACTTTTTGAATTGAAAGTGAATCTTTGTCTGTGCAGTACAGAGTACAGAGGGAAGATTTGAGACTGGAGACGGAAGGATACACAATACACATAGAAGAATGAATTGTAATAAACAGTAAGGTATAGTTAGTAACTAGTAGTGTAGTAACTAGTAGACTAGTACTTATCCAATATCATATCTACATTTACATTTAATATTTTATCTCTCAAGGACGTTGTAGTGCAAGCCGCTGACATCTCAACCGCGACTTTGTGTCCATGTTCCTCTTAAAAACGTTGATTTTATAGACGGACGGAGCATTTATTACTAAAAGCTTCTCTCTCAGCTTCTCAATCTAGCAATAAGTGGATAAGACAACTGCGGGAGACCTAATAAACGCCATTCACTTCCCTGCATTTTACCATTTTCCTTTAGTTTACCTGCAACGCCACATTTCTTACAATCAGCTAAATCTACGCTTCATCTTCTTCAGTCTCCCTTTCATATGATATGACGAGAAAGTAGCATTTGAACTTTCAGACACAGTTCATAAATAAATATCGTAAAAATAAAAACACAGCTTTACAATTTCCCCAAACTTGGTCGATAAGAATACAGCTTAAGTCAGACGATCCATAGGGTGGCTACAACCGAAGCACATGTTATATAATTGTCATCCCTATACACTCACACAGTGTTCTAATACTTCCAATGTTCATAACGCTTTGCCATTCATTATTCATTTCAAAAAAAATCCGTGTTATTTGCCCTATGTAGTTTAAACAAAATGTTACTCTAAATGCATTTCTGTACAAAGAAACCTCTTTCTGTTTATAACCTAGCCAATTTGTTTTGGTATTTATTATCATTATAGGCTACTTAATCAATTCATCCTCTTTATGTAAAGCTCCTTATAGAGCAAATGCACATAGAAATTATTTTACACAGAAAAATGGTTACTTACATCTTCGAAGTCGAGTCGCGTGGTGAGAGTGAAAATGCCTGTCTGTGGGTTCAACGAGAAAACGTCATTTCCCCAATCAGACAGCACAGAGTAAGTTATCTGAGCATTAGAGCCTTTGTCGGGGTCCACAGCGTGCAAACTGCCAACTTTGTAACCGTGCGGAGAATCTTCAGGAATATCAAATGAATAGGCGGATTCTATCCAACGAGGAGCATTGTCATTTTCATCCACCAACTGAAATATGAACATTGTGTCATTTGTTATACTTTGTGGTTCTTATAAATCGCATTGTGTTTCTATACCCAGATTTCTTGACATATACACAGAACTTTGTCGGTGACGATGGTTTTGTCAAAAAGCGCTAAATGTTTGTAAAGACATGTTGAACATATTATTAAGTTAGACAGGTGGGAATTGCTCACCGTGACTTTAACTTTAGCATCTGAATCTTGAATGCCATCACTAGCCCTCACAATCAGCATGTATTCTTCTTTTGACTCCCTGTCTAATGAGTCTCTGATTCTTAATATTCCAGTGGAGGACTCCAAGCTAAATTTACCGTCATCTCCATCGACAATGGAATAGGAAATGGTTCCCATTGTATCTGCGTCAACGGCGGTCAAAGATGCCAATTGCTGACCCACCGGAGCATTTTCCGACACACTCAATTCTGTGAGTTTGCTTGAAAATTGTGGAGGGCTGTCATTTCTATCCAAGATTTCGATTTCCACCTGTTGGTAGGACATTGAGGTAAGTAAAGTTTAATTAGAGTGCACATTATACATATCTTACTTTAGTTTTCAACTCATTAAATTCAATTGAATAAAGTTGATGGTAATAATAACACGAATGAGTAAAAGCTGAATGCGTTGCTGGGCTTAGAGAGGAATGAAATGGACATTTATTATATTTATAAGCAAACGAAGAGGCGATTCAATGCATTATGCAGATTTTGCTAGGAGTATCATTAATGCCACCTAAATACGTACGTATAAATTTAATGTATGCACGTATAGCTTGCCGTATTACCTAAAAGGCAATTAATAAGAAAATTATACAGAAAATAAGACGAAGGTAAAGTTGTAAACAAATCCCTTCCATGGCATTAGTATGCACTGATGTTGACTGCCATAAAAATGCGTACATTATCATGTAAATACAACATTTTTCGTATTTTTATCTTGGATTTATCTTTGTTTCGCATGAAAATGAGAAGGCAAAAAGTGTACAACCTTTTTATTGGCAGTGAAATTCAAGCTTTAGATGAAATCATTTCATTCCCATCATCCCTCCACACAAACACAGGGAGAGATTAATGCAAGAAAATTTTCTCGTTGGGAAATGGTGTAAATGAGATTGGGTAAGGTATTTTGCGCTTGTAGAACGTACTAAGTAGAAAAATGGACTAGAAGATGATGAAGTTGATGAACCACTTGCCTGCATTAATTCAAGCTTGAGGATAAAGCAGATGATTACTTACTCCCTTCTCTGGACATGATAAAATATACGCACCTATTAATATACAGCATTCACAGCATATTGGGCGTAGGGTTCACCTATCTACAGGTATTCCAGCACCACCACCACAACCATTACAAGTCCCAGTAGCACCAACAACCACAAAATCCAACAAACTATTTCATTATTTGTAATACATCAGATTCCACCAGACACTCTGCTCCAGCTCCAGCCGTGTGGCTTCCAGATTCTTCAGCCTAATACAAAACGCCAACTCTCAGCTCCTCACTCACACAACACAGACTGTGTGTTCTCCCTGCCTTTTCCTTCATCCCAGGATCACACACTCCGATAATTATTACATTACACTCTTCCATTCTACTACTATTCAAATAGCAGCACATAATTCAGATCAAAGCTTCAATTCTTTCAAACTTTATATAAAAACCCTTCATTTTTACATTTCAAATCCATCTCCAGCGCTATGCATCCAACCAAAGCAAACTACAAGCCTCACATTCAGTACTGTGTGATAAATGATTTCGAATTGATGACTAAGCACCATTGCAAAACTTTGTACACTTATTATTAATTCCTGTCGTAGAACAAAAGCGTAGATATTAATTATTATGCGTGTGGTGATGTGGGTTGGAGAAATAAAGTCAAATAAAAACTATTAGCTACATACATACTCTATACACCACCATTACAAATCAACACAGAAAAACCGTTGAACTATTTCTCCAGACTTAAATCTCTAGACACACACCTAGACCATACTCCATCCATGAAGTGTTTTTGGCATCCTAGTGCATATAAATAGCCCAACCCTTTAATATCATAATGACATGAGTCATGACGATGATTATGGAAGATTAAAAATGAATTTAATCATTATCATTTATACATGTACATATTATTATACAACACACATTTCTACATATTATCACATACTCTAAACAGCAATACATCTTAATACGTATGTAAAATTAAAGAGATGTCATAGTATGGAAGACACTGAAGGTCCAGTTGAGACGAACAAGAAAACGAAGATGATGAAGAAGAAGAAGGAGACTGTGGTGGTGTTGTCCAGGGATGGAGGATGGATAGGGCAAAGGCCTCTGTGCAGCGTGTGATCGAGTAAATATTAAAAGTAGCAGGAGATTAGTATTTTAATACTTGGAATAGCATTATTGTGGCAATAATGGAGTGCATATATTAGTCGTATACTACTCCTACCTGAGCAGAGTACAATGTGTAGTAGTTGGTGTGTAGTGTGTAGTGGCTGGGCTGTGATATGATATGACGCTGATAATATTATGTGAACTAGAAATAAGTGAGTTGGGCTCCTGGGCTGACAGTGATCTGATATGATATCAAGTCAGAGCACAAGAGTCAGACAGAGGGTTGCATTGCTTCCACTCTAAGGAATAATAGTACACAACTAACACACACACACATAGCATCCCATCACAGGCATTTTTGGGCATTTTAGGGGAGGCTTAGGTGTCAGAAGTTGAGGTATGTCAGCATCATGCTTGCTCCCTCCGCACCTGGATTGAATTGCAATATGAACCTCACCTGGGATGGGACTCTGTCTGGTCATGTCTGTCTGTTTCTCTTCAATTCTTCTTCTTCTTCTTCTCCTTCTCATTCTCTCACTCTCTGGGAAATATTTAGTCAGCAACGCTTTTGCTTTGGCTTTTGCTTTTGCCAGCAGTTTTACTCAGCTTTTGCTGTGCTTTGCTATGCAATCCAATGTTTTGCCTCGTCCGTCTACCTGTCTTATTCTCTCTCAAACTCTCCTACCTGCTTTGCTTTTCATTCTGACTCTTTGGATTTTGATACCCTTCCTTCCTCACAGTTCCTCGCTAGACTTTTAGCTGTAGTTCATCAGTTAGCTAATAATAATAATAAGTTGGTGCAGATGAGCTAAAGCTAAGGCTAACTGAACTGGTGGTAGTAGTATAGTGTAGTATTTAGTAGTTGTGGAATGAAGTAGTAAGAGTGTAGTGTAGTGTAGTGTAGTGTAGTGTAGTAGTAATAGTAGTAGTAATGGTAGTAGTATTAGTAGTATTTTATTTTATACTAGTAGTATGGTTGTATTGGTACAGTGGTAGCGGCAATAGTGGTGTTGGTGGATTATGTATTGGAGTCGGTTGGTTTGGCTGGACTTGTATTATTTGTATGTATGTGCTGAAGACAAGCCTGGAGACTTGACTGACTTGAGGTGAATCGAAAATTCCATCTCACTCACTCACTCACTCACTTAATTTAATCTCCGACAAGTAGGTATAACTATTTAAAAATTAATAGGAAATGTCCATCATTTCACCTCAACACTGGTTACATATAATCAAAACTTGTTCATACCCCTCGCCATTGACGCCATTCCATATAATAATGAATTAGAACATTGCAATCACATTATTCCTCTCTTCATAATACACATCCCACATTATGGCATTACATTATTACACCTTTCCTACACAAACACACACACTACAAAGATGAACAACACAGTGGACTGCAAACAATCTATAAAATATAATATTATAACTATTTTTACTCATTACAACTTGACAGATATCTTTTGCACATTACATCTTTACATTCTATAAACATCCCATAGTGTATATGCATACAGCGTAGAAGTCGTAGTGTGTAGTATTACTCAGAACTATTATACACCTTCTTTCTTTATTCAATTCTTGTTCAAACTATTTTTATATTACTATGTGCTTTGTATTTCCTAAGGTCAGAAAATCATCCAATAATTCGTTCAGTCATCTCGTAAACACTCCCTATCCACAACTTATTTAGTTCATGATAAGGGATTCAGTTTGATCACCACGAAGTGTGTCCACTTATTTATTAGCATTTGCATAAACACGATAAACTATTTATTGCTACAACCTATAAGCTCGTCCACTAATCTCCCAACGTCATTAACAACTCTCACAGATTATAAGTCGAATCGTGTTTAGTGCTTACTATCAAATTGGAGTAACTGACTGTCAAGAACTTGGTCAACTGTCAAAAGTAAAAGCAACCAAATGAACTAGGTACCTGTACTACTACAATACACTAAATACAAGCATTCATATTTATTATAAGCCATGCAATGTATTCCTATTATTCCTTATTGCATTCTTACTAGTACAGACGAAATCGATTAGTAACGATCCGCAAATCTAGTTCAAATGTGACTTTTGTCTTTTCAAAGCTTATTATGTACTTATACATTCATTCATTTATTCAAATAATTTTGATTGTCTCAATGTACTTATTTAACAAAGTTGCTCATGCTACCTACAGCTCATGTACTTATTTCTGTTGAATTGCACTACGAGTACATGTAAATACATTTGCTAAGTAACTAGAGTGAAAGCAACTACTCAACTTTATGAAAATGCTTACTAATAAAACGGCTTGGAAATGATGTAGAATAACAAAGGATATTATTGAGGATGCTAATTCCCAGTTCGCCTCAACGGAGGAATTAATAAGAAAAGAAATCTCATCAACGAGAAGTTCACATCAACTGAACGGATGAAGTTAAAAAGCAAACAAGTGGAATGCAGATTTTCTGAGAATTTCAACATGACTGTTTTACTGTGAATAAATAGATCCTCTCTCCTGATTCCTCCTGATCCTTCCTTCTCTACAACACCAAACTAAACTATGGCATGTACCTACACTGTTGAATACACAACCTACCTTTCAAAATGCAAAACCAAACAAACCAAAGAAATGAAAGCAAGGTTTAAAGTTGCAATAATACATTGACTATATGGTCCTGGTATTAATACAGAAGTATATCGATTGGCCATTGAGGTAGGATTGGAAAAGTAATTGTGAGGATAATAATTCGAGCAATCAGTTTGGCAGATAATAATAATGGGATGGAATTGAGGGATAAAGCTGGTGGAATTATGGAAGAGTGGAACAAGTGTGCGATGGATGTTGGACTGCAATGGACTGTGTATGAAGGGAATTGTTGTATTGTAGTTATAAAGTGTGTGGTAGTAGGGAAATAAAGGAAAGACTCGTTGCTGTTGAATGGATTGTGTATTGGGAGATGAATCGAATGTATTAATGCGAGTGGATGTGTTCATGACAGTGATGGAAGAAGAAGAAGAATAAGGAGGGATGAGCATCTATAGGAAAAGTGTGTGTGTGTTTGTGTATGTGTTTGTGGAGACGAGAAAAAATGTGTAGATAAGCCAATGACATGTACACAGCTACCGAATAAGAGAAATGAAAGGAATGAATGGATTGACTAATCTAAAGTGGCTAATACAAAGATACTCTCAGCATTATAGTCATTCAGCCATGCAACGAGACTCAAACTGAAACCTGACGAGCTGACGAGGTAAATACGTGCAAGAGAGACAGAGACAGAGAGAGTCAGAGAATGAAGGCAGAAGAAATGTACAAGAGCAAGAAGAGTCTTTTCTTGATTACATAGCATAGCTATTTGCGGCATGCTTTTTGCGTTGCGATATAAACTCACATGAACAGAGGTGTATTGTATTTACGATAAGAAAATTGATGCGTGGTAGTCGTAGCACGCAATACTAATAGGAAGCAAGAATTAGTTGATATCAATATATATTCTCCCTTTTACTACCTATTGCATTACAGTGCTGTTGAACTAACACTCTATGTACTAGTACTACTGGTGTACACTGTGTAATGCCTGTAGTTCAGTCTGAGTGGCTATAGGTATTTATGAAAGGCAGATCAATGATTTTGACAGGGCAAGAGAAGTTGTCTAATCTACAATTTTTCTTCCGATTTATTACTGTGTACAAGGTTTTGTTCTGTATGTAAATATTATGCACAACAATCCAAATTGGGGACATGAACAACACGATAGGATCCATATACAATACAGATGTATACGCATTGCATATTTGTGTATTGTGTATTGCATAGAGTATAGAGGCACACGTATTGTATTACATTACACAGTCGGCATGATGCTCTCACTAACTTTAGATTTTACGCAAAGGCAGAAAATGTGAGTAAACTCGATTTGTTATCTTTATTAGTTTAGAGTGAGATGAGAGACAGGAAATCACGTCACAAACACAGTTTGCTTTAGTGCGACTTGTGTTTTACATTGTGTTGTGCACACGACGTTCTCATTTCAATCTGTGTACATGTGAACTGTATATTTATATAAAGTGTAATGTGAACAATATGAACTCAAACAATTTAACCTGAGTTGCTCATCTGCCTTTATAAGGTTACTCGTGAATCACGAATCAAAAAGAAAGTTTCCAGTTATGCTGATACTAGAAATACTACGCAGAACACAACACTCAGTCTCAATACATCTGTCCATTGCTTTCTAATTATCTATAGCTCTAATCATCCTATGCATTTATATAGATTTAGCCAAGACATTCATTGGATGACAATAACTTGAGTGATCGTGAAATTCCAACCATCTGTCCAACTTCACTCTCAAAAACCATCTCATTCCAAATTACTATATGGTATGCATGCGGGGTTGTGGATAAACATCAATTTCTAAATAGAGTACAGATTGTAGTAACACGAATTGATTTACAATATTATCGTCGTATTACAATTATAGCACAAAGACTGATTCCAAGACTTAAACTCTCATTTTAATTAGGCACCTATATTCACAAAGCAATAAATTTGGCATTTGATTTCATTGACGAGTTCAAATGTATTTTCGTTTTCTAAATACTGGGTTCTAAACTATAATATTTCTCAATAGGTATGGTTATATATTGAGAAAAATGCTTGTAAACATTTATTCGGTTGGAGAACAACAACCGAAAGCCTTTGTGAATTTCTCAAAAGACAAAAAAGCTGTTTACCTTATAGCATGGCACATAGCGCCCGACAAACAATTACTTACTGTATATTCAAGTGCAGTTATAAGTCAAAGCTTAAGCTTTCAATGAGGTTTCTAATGTTTACTATGTATACGCACTATGTTATTATTATGAAGCTTAGCACTTTGTAAAGGCGTAATTTTGAAAACATTTTAAACATGGACAAGTCGGACTGAGCTAAAGTTTGTTAAAGGTATACTATCTCCCAATACTCACACACACATACATACTAGTAAATATATGTGTTATTTTATTGGGGCACGAGAGACTGAGAAAATGTAAAATAAAATGATTTAGAAATATCTACATAGTGAATCGCTACTCAACACAGTTAAGAACAGAATTTCTAATAGTAATAATAGATGGTTGAGCTATAAAAAATTTCAATAGTGAAGCTCTGCAGGGGTTCAGACAGACAAAACTACGGGTGTACATAAATATGGATGCAGGTTGCAGGGCATGGACGGATTATATAAGATGAGGATATGACTGTAGGAATTCATTCAGAGGAGAGAAAAGCAAAGCAGTCTTTCAAAAATGTTGCAGCCGTCAGTCACATCACACGTCTTTCATGACTCTCAAATCTTGCTGTGTTATACTATGATGTCTATATGAAATTACATATTCTATACATAGAAGTGCTTACCCCTAATAATAATATTATTACTTTCTTTAGCTCGTATTATAGTATTAGGACTCCTATGTGTAATATGTGTTTATAGCAGCCAATCATAATACCTAAATACATAAATATTTGTACGTACAGTAAACAATAAATACCAATAACAACTCCACACACTTTCAAAACCGTTCGCAGCATTCTGGGTGTACATACAAGGAGGTACTTCAATAACCAAATCATACCCAAAGGTATCTAACAGCTACATATTTGTATTGGCAAAGCATCCCACAACTTCAGACATCAGAATCAGACTCACTACGCACTCAGCTTCAATCCACTGTTCGATAAACCTGAAGTTAATGACTGAGTTTGTCCTCTTTGCACTTAAATCAACCAATGCAAAGTCGATGCTTCGGTAAATCATGCTTTTCCTACACTTTCCTATTCAAGTTCAACTCATTCCATTCTCCTCCTGCCTATAACGTATTTCAGTATTCGTACCTACATAGTATTATTGTTTCTAATTGTATTACTATTATTTTTATTTTTATTATTAAACACGCTGTTTATTAAACTATGTAAGAATGGATGTGCTATTTATATTTATATATCTGTTATTTGCTATCACAAAATCTATTTTTCATTACAATGGCCAACATGACAGAAATTTGACCTTTGTTTCAATACAGAGTGGTTTATGTTCACTGATGTATGGATTAATAATGCAAGAGAGTTAAAATGATTTGCTATATATAACGGAATAAAGTATCTAATTTGAGGTAGGTAGCCAATTTGATGTACAATAGTATTAGTACAATTTGAATGTAAAAGATTGAGTTCAGAAATAAATGGTGGTTAATTATTTGTCGGTGTAATTGTAGTCTACGAACATTTATTTTATTGCAGTGCTTGTTAAGTACTGCTAAACGGAAAGTTTATACCTCTATAATTTTGCAACACGTTATTGTTATCTTCATATAAAATATTGTTTAATGCTAGCTGTATTTATTGTGATTTAGATTAGCGATACCCGACTCGTTGTTTATAAGTAGTACGTTTCTCATACAATTATTACATAAATGCATTACACCTGTATGTGCAGTATATCGCATTATCTGTGTAATGTTACTGTACTGCCAATAACACGACCATTTCAATGTGTTTTTTTCTCTTTTTTATTCTAACCTACATAGAGTGCACTGTGAAATTATTTTCTTTGTAAAAATTGTAATAGCTAATGCAGGCATTCATTTTTATTGTTGAATGCAAGAATTTTCCTTTAGGAGAGAAGTTGTCCAAGTCAAAAGTCAAATGTTCAATTGAATAGAAAGGTTGCATGGCAAGGAAAGTAAAAGAGCCGACGGAGCAAAATGTCATCCCACAAATAATTTTTCACAGCTAATTTCTTGGTAAAATGATTATTAAATTTATCCATCTTGACGGGTCAAATTCTGAAGAAGTTTCTACGAAATAGAATTTACAGGGAAGTTTAGACTACAAGTAAACGAGAACTTGTGAGTGCTGTGAGTGAAGAGAACCACATGCGAATAAAAATTGAACATGAAATGAAAAAGTGCAAGTAGGAGCCCAAAGCGTTGTACTGGTTGAATTTTAATTGAAATTCTATAGAGAACACGATAAAACTCATTAAAAGATATAGTTGAAAATTATAAAACGTATAACCTTTACTCTTTATTCTATATACCTACATAATATAATAATATGATGGGATAAATAAGATTTAAATGATACATTAGAGATATAAAAGTAGCGTGTTTCTTGCATTGCATTTGTATTCACACGGAGGAAGTAGATTAAAGATAGACAACACCACAAGACTTACCCTTTGTACTATTATGTAGATACACGACCAAAGTACCCATGAACGTATTTATTATCAATTAAGGCTACCTACTTAGTATTGTACTCTCTGATGTTTATTTCTAGTTAATTAATGCACACAAGTACAAAAGATGATAACGAAAAGCTGAGGTAACGACTGGAATAGAAGATATGCAACTGAAAAATGGAACTGTTACTGTGTGAAAGGAAAAATCCTTACGCCACAATAAAAATCCAGTAAAAATCATAATAAATGACTTTTTGTATGACTACACTACCTACGAAACAAGCAACACAAGTACATTCCATATAATATACAAATTATTACTCCAATGCAAAATGCAAACCAAACTTAAGTAGTTTTGTAGACGTGCTTTGTGGTGAAATGGAAAGCCACAAAGCAGACACATGATAATCATATTATTACTACAATACCTACTCTTTTTTCAACACTTCAATCCAACCTTCAAACCAACTACATAATATTTTACAACAACATCGTTCTTTTTCCAAAAATGTCACCCTGTGTGTAAAACAAGAGTTTTTAACTTTAAAACGTCTGTTAAACCTCACAATCCAAGATGCATAATATACTCAAGAAGATTTGCACAGGTTAGGATTGAGAATAGTGTGAAGAGAATTCTTGAGTTGTACTAAATATAAGAATTAAATGAATTAAATGGATCCAAGTGCATCAAACAAATATTATTATTATGATTATTCACATCACATTGATTAGGCAAGTTGCTCTGTGCATCTGAAATTGAGAATATTAGTAGTAATAAGTGGATGATATGGGAAATGGTGCAAGACGGATAAATGGATAGGAAATCTAGTTTGGCTACGCAAAACGAACTGCTGAGGTATTAGTTACTACTACTACTTCAACTACTAAAAGACAAGAAGAAATTATGAAGAAGAGGAAAGTAAGTAGAGTTCGCAAATTGGCATCGGTGCCGATACGACTTAAATCCTGCAGGAATCCAGTGAAACAAGTTCTGGGCTATGTTGGATGGAGCTACGGATATACCTTATAATATTATCTCATATGTGAAAACGTGAATCTGCGATTACCTTTACATGTAAAAAGAGAATAGGAAGGTGGTAGGTTTCATTGGAATAAGAAGAATATAGACAGGGAATAGGAGAAGTATGCAGTAGTATGTGTGTTATGTAATGTAGTAGTGTTAGTGTTAGGAATAGGCAGCCGAGAACGAGACGCAGACGATGCCCATTCTCAGTTTTTAAAACGTTAGCTCACTCCCAGTCACATCAGGTGAGTTGTTCGCTATAAGTATAAGTATCAAAGTATCATCCACTGAGAAATGCCTGAATGCAATGGAATATGGAATGAATTCACTTATATAACTCGTAATAATGTATTACCACTCGTCTTATACTCTCTCTACATATTAAATCAGTCTTTTGTCGAATAATGTGCTAAGTACAGTCCTCTAAGTACAATACCTTACTACACACAACAAAACGCAGTGCAACAGACTTCTACGATTACTTTATAATACGCTCCTCATGCGATCCTACACCTTACACAAACTACACACCACACTATACACATAACATAACAGACAGTCTCACAAACACACAGAAATACCTTTCTTAAAGCTGGTTGTAGTAGTAATAGTAGTAGTGGATTTTGTTCTAGTGAAACACAACAAGACTATAACCAATAAATGATGTAACAATGTATATAAGATTTTCTGCAGTATACAATTACAATTTACATACAAAGATTCTCCGGTTCTCTCTCTCTCTCAATCTCTCTCTCTCTCTCTCTATACATTCAGATTCAGCCTACATACTCCTGCTACTATTATTCTTTTCTAGTTTCAATTTGGTTAGGATTCTTATAAAACCATTTATTCATGCCGGATTGAACAGATATTCAATTTCATTCTTTATTCCACATCGCCTATAGTCATTCACATTTCAGCGTCATTTCTATTTCTTCTGATTTCCACAAAAACTTTGATCTTGTTACCAATATTATTATCCTGCCTTCAACCAGTATATTAAATCATTACATGAATGCCGTATACAGGGTGTGCATATAGTATGACCAATGTATATTGACATCTTTCAAGACCAATACTAATGTAGCATGTTTTTGATTCTTGTAGGAAGTTGTTTCTAATACCTACCTAACAAACCAATACTTTACAGGTTGTATAGATAGCAAATAATAGGAATGTTGTCAATGCTCATTAATCATTAAGCTTATTCATTTACTAGGTGTGCGAAAAATTGTTTGGTTGGCAATGAAACTGATGGTTTTTAAGAGAAAAATGATAAGCAATTTTATTGAAATGCTAGAATTGTATTTACATTTTTATATAGGTAGCTACCTAATATAATTTAGCTACTATCAAAAGCCATAGAGAGATAACATGATCTCAAGGATTTATTTGTTTTCGTTTTATGTGCTCCACATTATGCTCTTGAAACGTTAGCCTTGAAAATTGTGAAGAAACATTTGTAATTCCCTGTATGCAAGTATATAAGAATATCCCATTAATTAGATAGGTACGATTTTTTTATCCTGAAGTCAAGTGATGCGACAGAATAATAATAAGAGTGTCATGATGTAAGTGAAAGTCGTTACAAACTATTAATTATGTACTGAACAAACAGGTCGCATTCACATCTGTCTACGTAGATAACTCACAATGATCATACTAATTACAATTTGTTCGTGTAATCTTCTCTGCCTTTTGAGAAAATTCTATCTTCACCGTCCACGCTACACTACATCCAATAGAAACTTCATTTTTTCTATTTAACTAAATTTTCTCATCATTTATACTCCCCCAGCGTCTCCTTTTTAATAAAGTGTCAGCTGGAATTGTACACAATCAAACAATTTTCTTAACTTCAGATAACATTTTGCAGTTTTCAGTATGTACTTACAACTTCTAGAGACGTACTCAATAGAATAAAATCGATAAATCCTAATTAGATGGTCATTTTATGTAATGCCAAAATTATTGTAACTTATTTTGAAAGAATTGACCAACTGAGGTAAAACCTAATATTGAAATCAAAGCTAAACTACACTTTCATTGTTATAAACATGTAATATTTAAATTTGTAAGTTTTGAAATATAAACGTTATCCTATCGTGAATTCATAATTTTTTAATTCATATAAATAGAGGAGGTTGTATTGAAGTTCAGTTTGAGAAAAAATAGACAAATGAAAGAAGGATCAGGATGGGTGAACTTAATAAAAATTACAGAAATATAAAAGAAATTATTAAAATTTTAATTTATTGAAAATTAAAACATAAGGAGGATAAGAAAGAGTTTGAATTAAAGAAGTTGCATTGATAAATTGGAATTGAGAAGCGTTAAAAATAATTATGAGGGACTATTCAAAAGTTCTCTCCGAAATCAACGAATAACTTTTTCACCTGTCTAGATTTAGCACAGGCCGTGCAGTTGGCCTAACATCATACCTTACAAGGGATCACTTCTTTGCCCGCGCAGAGCGCGGGCACAGATTAACTAGTCATACTCTATACGTTCGACAAATCTCCTATCATGGAGGTACGCACGACGAATGAAGGTGGTGGGGGTTGTTCGGAA